>JANIPN010000007.1:23269583-23292765 GCA_027478595.1 Erythroxylum anguifugum
TTCTA
Organism: Erythroxylum anguifugum; assembly: GCA_027478595.1. Lineage (NCBI taxonomy): Eukaryota > Viridiplantae > Streptophyta > Magnoliopsida > Malpighiales > Erythroxylaceae > Erythroxylum > Erythroxylum anguifugum. The sequence continues at coordinate 23,269,589 of JANIPN010000007.1, forward strand.
ATCATGCTTATTAGCATAAAAAAAATTCGGGGCTAACACAGCACCGGTAATTGGCTTGGCGGCTTTGTACAAAACCTCAGATGGTGTTCTCCGACCTCCGCTGAACTCTGGGGGGTGTATACGGGACTCATGCTCGCGTGGAATTCATGTTATCGTCGAATTGAACTTGAGGTGGACTCTTTAGTGGGGCTCAACCTCCTCTCCTCTTCGGCGTGACGGTCCGCGACCCATAATTCCATCATCACAGGGATTAATGCAGTAGCGAAGCTACATGTACGTGAGCCCACCCTCAAATTTTTTTTTAAAAAGAATATATATATACATATAGAGGTTGCCCACCCTAAAAGAATGTGGTTGCCCGTGGTGGATTGGATTAAAAAAAACTATATATATATATACATTGCCCCCTCTGAAACAAATTTCTGACTTCGCCACTGGATTAATGAACTGTTCACCAGAAATTGGACTGTGGTTCACCGACATATCTACTGTAAGGGCAACTGTTGTGCCGATTGGCTTCCGTCCTATGCAAAGCACTTTGCGATCGACTCCACTTTTTTTGACACTCCACTTATTAGGTGTCGTGTACTCTTCTTAAAAGATTACTCGGGACTCTGATTTTTTCGTCTCGTTATGTAATTTGTCTTTTTTCCTGTTAAAAAAAAAACAACGTAAACCGAGAATCTCCGCAAGTAAAAAGAGACGGGGAGTTTTAAGCTTTCGAACTCACTTTATTTCAATGAGGCTTGCACTTTATTCGTCGCGAAGCGCTGGCCATGTGAAACATGAGAATTTGATCCTGTACATAACCCCATCTCCACTTCACGTTTTGATTCTATACGACTTCCAATTTACCCATAGCATATGCAACCTACATTGCACATAGAATATATACTTGACCTAACATTTATAGATAATTTTATGAGCTAGGAATTTTTGTTCATTTTATCCTGTTTTTATCCTATCTTATAAATCTCAGTCAGGATAGACAGAAGATCCTGTTCCATAATTTTAATTATAAGTTCCACTAAATTCCTACTTTCATGTTCAACTGATTCAACTATCCAAAGTAGTATTATGTTGTGCTTTTGTGATTATAAAATATATCAAATTTAGGTCAGCGTAATATAGAAAAAATAGGGTCTCTTCACTCTGTCCAAAGTTTTTAAGGTGGGGGCCAGATGAGATTGGGAAGCACTATAACGCAAATTCCAACTTCAGTTTCTGGAGAACCTTGAGCTTCCCCCACAGGTTGCCGTCAAATCTGAAGACAAAACTGTACCCTACATAATTTGCCTAACATACAACAAAAATGCCATTTTCTATTCTTGAGCTACGTGGTCCTATAACTACAAACCAAAAGGCAACTTATGAGATAGTTGTTAATGTGGATGCCATTGCCAATCTGCCATGCTATTTGAGTTTATATAGATGATTTGAACTGAAAAGAAAAAAAGAAAGAAGATTTAGGACAATGATATCAGAAAGAAAGTGGTCCTCTCCTCTTTTTGTAATTTGTTTTTACTTTAGTAATGTATGTATGTAACCAGAGAATTTGGCAGTGGGATGGGAATGCCGTTAATGAACATGGACGCTGATAGCTGACTCGAAAGACTTCTCGTCTAGCATGTCAATAACATACTTGCGTGGTGGTTACGCCTGTCGCTTCGGAGGTGTACTGGAGATTCCCTTTGCCTTATCAAGTCCTTGGCGTTCTTTCTTCACCACAACTTTTCACTCGAGAATTTCCCATTTTTGCATGTTCTTTTATGTAAGGATCATGAATTGTTCTGCACGATTTTAATGGTTTACATGGATATAGGAGAGTGAAGTTGACTATGGTTGTTGCTTAAAAAATGACGACGATAAAAAGGAGAGCTTTTGTTAAGGTTCAAGAGGTTTTGGACTTCTCTAATCAGCTCCTCGTCGAAAAGCCTTTTCTTTCTTTCTTAATCCCTTTGCTTTTGATCGTTTGGTGCATTGAAAGATGCCTTTTTTCTTTCTCCAACTGGGTTCCTCTTGTTGTTGCTGTTTGGGCCACTGTTCAGGTAAGCTTCTTCTGTTCACGGTCTTCTGTTGTTTCTCTCGTTGTCATGTGATGGTATGGTTTGATTACCAGGTTTTGAGAATATGAATGACGGTGTAAAAGAATTCTTACAACATCGATTTCACTGTGTAGTATTACAGTTATCAACGGCAGATAATCGTGGAAGACCTGAACAAAAAGTGGAAGCGAGTAGTACTGAGCGCCTCGGTACTTTTGTTTATTCTAGTTTCCTGCAGGTTCCCTTCAATTTCTGCTTTCAAAGTGAATTTATAACATCTAACGCTATTGTACAGCCAATAACGCCAGTGGAACACTGCGAGTGGCTGAACAAGCTGTTTATGGAAGTTTGGCTCAACTATTTTAACCCAAAATTTTCATCAAGGTTCTCATCAATGGTTGAGGTTAGATTCAAACCATTTTGATTAACTTATTGATAACTTGCAGAAACATTTACTATCCTTGGCTCATTATGTGCACATTTTTTATAAAGTTTATGTTCAAATTGCTTTCTGCTTTCTTTATATATTATCTATTGGTTTTCTGCAACTTACTACTGAAAGAAGAGGCTATTACTAGCATGTTTTTTAGTTAATAGGTTGATAAGCTGTGCAAAAAGCAAATCCAGAACCCGCTGTTTTCTCTTTTCCTTTTGGGGACAATTATACTGCTTGGGTCATACTTTCATATGTTTTTAAGATATTATCATTTGACGATGGTGATAGAAGAGTTGAAGTCGATCAGTTGTCAAATTTTCTTTAGGACTATAAAGTGTGACTATAAGTATGACTGTTAGAAAATTGATTCCACTAACTTAAAATAGTTGAAATTGAGCATTTGTATAATTTCCTTGGTTTATGCGGAGGATGTCATAATTTCTTGATATCTGGCAGGCTTTCACCACAAACTTCTTTTAACACAGTCACACATTAACAACTATCTCAGAAGTCATTACAATGCTGTTTGCACATTTTGCTGTTTAACTGTTTATAAACCGGCACTAATTACTTAAAATTGTAATGCAGAAACGATTGAGGCAACATAACTCGAAGCTGATTGTAAGTAGTGCACTTTTTCATTCTGTATTTTGTTTTGACGGATTAAATGACATCAACACTGTTTAGTTAAGAAAAATTGTATATTTTGTAGGAAAGAGTTGAACTACTGGAATTTTCACTAGGTTCATGCCCACCTAGCCTGGGTTTACAAGGGACTAGCTGGTCAAGTTCTGGAGAACAGGTTTGTTTTCCAGCCTCACAGTTTTTGAATTTTTCCAACAAACTTGCTTAGGTTTCTATGCTTACGTGTATATATATATATATATTTGAAAAGTAAGTAATAAACAAAAAGAATACATGTTCTATGCTGATATATTAGCTGCTCTGCGCATCCATTTAGGCTACCTTGTCCATGTTTTATGAGTAACAATCTGAAGCCAGATTTTCTTAGTTACCAAAATGACCTTCTGTTCTTTAGTATCATAATTAGCTCACTTTTGCAGTAACGTTAGCTCTTAATGGGGGAAATTAGATAAAAGGGTCCATATAAATAAACTATGAAAGACAACTGTGTTGGGTTGATTAACTCGTCACATCCTTGAGCATTTAATTTGTTTCACTTCACTATTTGGCTAGTCCATTATTAGTAATTGGAAGAGTTATAGCAACAACTACTACTCATTGGATGCATTCTAAATTTTTCATGTATAATATTCATATGCACCTGTATTGAATGGTGAAATAAAGTGCATTCAAAATTTTCGTATGTCCAAAATCAGAGAGAGACTGTCCCCAATTCAAACACATTTTATGAGAACAAATTGACACTACTTCATCTTGATGTAGGACAAAATGTGAGATACTTTCATAAGAATGGCATCACACGAAATAGAGTCCTCATATATTCCTAATTTAAAAGACACCAAGAGCCTTTGAGCAACTAGTATAACACTATCATCTACTCAAGCAACTTTTTAGGGATTTGGATATTTCTATATGAGTAAATTCAAACACTTCACTATGCTCCCGGATACCACATTTATACTATTTCATCCATTAATAATAAGCTTGCATACTTTATCCCCACATTTAACTTGAGTCAAGAAAATAGCACTATGAAGTCATTGTTGTTCTTTCGCTTTAGGGGTCGTAAGTATGCGTCTCACTACATTAAGATTTGTAGGACTAGCTAGTTCATTGAGTTTCCTTCTAACTCCACTCTAGCTTCATGCTTACACACGTACTCATCAATTTCTTCCTCTTCTTCTTCTCCCATCATATGCAAACCTTTATTAGGACATTCATAAGTAAAATGACTCCTCCCATTACATCAAAAGCACTTCTTGTCACTGCTACCTCCTTTCATCCCTGTCTTAGCTATGAATTTACCTTTTAGTTCAACTCCTTGAAAAGTTTTGTAGTCATTTTGTTGTGCAGATTTTGATTCATTGGGTGCTGGTCTGAAATTTTGCACCGTTGTAGTTCTCCGCATGCCGAACTTCCTAGCTTGACTTCCAAACTTTTTAGTTACTTGTCCTAAGTATTGTTCAACTCCTTGCAAATTTCTTCCCTTAAGCCATTTTTATAGTGAGATATAAGCTGTCGTTCCGACTTCATCCCTTCACATCATATAGAAAGTTCATCAAATATTTCCGTGTACGTAGTTACGGACATAATCTCTAGTCTAAGGTTGTTAGTTGACCTTAGAGATCTTCCTGATAATGAAATGGTGAGTATTTTTTTTTATAACTTTAGCTTCATCTCTTCTCAATCAACAATTGGCGGTTGACATGTTTTTCGAAGTCTATCATCTACCGATCTCTACCAGATTTTAGCATTTCTAACTAGCTTCATCTTTTCAAATCAAACTTTTCAATCTTCTGACACGTGGTAACAGTCAAAGAAATCTTCCATTACATTGTCAAGAGCAGGTGTGGATCCATCATTTCTGCAAAATCAGGGGCTTCAACACAAACTTTCTTAGTAATGTCATCGAGTTGTATATTTCAACTCTATAATGTCCTCTAAAGGATTGCATGCACTCTCCATATGCTGCTAGTTGGTTTCTTTGTTTTGGATCTCTCGATAGGGCGTTGATTTCCTAACCCCATTCTCTATTGATTAGTGTCAACCTCTTCGTCTTGGATTTCACTTTCTCCAACCTCACCATTAAGTGTAGTTTGTTGTCTGATATTGTATTCTTGACTAGTTCTTGGAGCACCTTGTGATCTAGGGTCATTAAGGTTCAATCTTCCTATAACTCTTAGAAGTTTTTGATCACTCTTGGTTGCTAAATATTTCTCTATATGCCCTTCCGCTACGTGTCGCCATTGTGAATCAAAGCTCTGATACCATATTGATGTAAGATAAATAGAAGAATTATTAACTAATAGCTAAAAATTATAAAATTAAGGACTATGGTTGATATTAGGCTGTTGGCATATCAAATTTTAAATTTTGGCTAGGAATGTTGAAATTTCAGATTTTGTACAACGGGAATTTTAAGGTTTAATTGCTGGAAATTTAAGGTTAGGATTTCAGGGTTTAATATGGTGGAAGTTAGGATTTTGGTTGCTGGAATTTTCTACTGAACACAAAGAATGGAAGGTAAGAACTAAAAATCACTATTAGGGTCTAAGAATTACTCTTAGAAAAAAACATTACACCTTCTAGTTGAAAACTCAAATTTGTAGAAATTCTAGATTGCTTATTCTTGATGAAGAGTTGAATACATAGATATATATAGTTCTTAGAACCCTTATTCTAGTAGGAAAGGGTTCCTGATTTAAATCATATTATAATAGAAATTCTATAAGTCCTATACAACTAAGATAATATATCTAAAATAGAATAACATATACTACTACTTCCTATTTAATAAGGAATCTTAACAAAATCTAAATTTCAGCATACTTTGATGTCAACTCAATTCCCAATCTAAATTTGTCTTAACTTTTGCTACACTTTGGTTACTCATGATATCGTGCCCAGATCTTAAATGATTTAAGAGAACAGCTAGAGGATCTATAGATGGATGTACCTAGTTACCGATGGAAAGTGAGAAATGAGTTTGAGAATGGTGCAACTATTATGTTTTGAAGATATTATGATCATAAAAGGCAACTGACATGAATTATTGATACGTTATAGACACAAAAACACATTATATATGTGTATGTTTTTGTACATTAGGGGTTTTTGCAGCTTGATTATCATTTCTTCCTTGAAACAATGAAATATATCCAAAAGTTTCATAGAGTATTGTTGTTTATTTGGCAGCCAATTATGCGTTTGGGATTTGATTGGGACACTAGTGACATGAGCATTATGTTGCTGGTTAAGCTTGCCAAGCCGTTCAGGGGAACTACTCGTATAGTTATCAACAGCTTCCACATCAAGGGTGATGTATGTAAATTATTACTTTCTGGCATTGTAGATAAATTGGCATAGATATCTCTATTTTGATTGTTGTTTTGCTGATAAGTTTTTGCGGTTGTGTGTGTGCATTGGTTGTTTTTGCATGTGTTCCTGGAGTCTCAATGTTACTTAAAGTGAATTTTTGTATAATGCATAATTGCAACTTGTTGGAATTACTAACTACCCACATCCATATACAATTATTTTGCAACTATGGACTATATCTACTGGCTGGTTGTTTATTATCCCTTCTTACTAAGTTTTTTCTAATTTAACCATTAATTAAGGTTCGTCTCTCATTAATAAACATTTTTTTCATACATGTCCCTTTTGAATTTCCCCAAACTACTAATAACTAAAATATGAAATAAAAAGAATTGCTGGGAAATATGTTTGGAACCAAATGATCTATTGCCAAGGATGTATGCTACTACTTGTACTAGAGATTTGATTGCATTTTATCAACAAATAGATGAGTAAATGAAATAAGCTAAAAAATAGGTAAAACACAACATCCCATGAAAATGCATATACACAAGCCAAAAAAGATTGTATACTCGAAAATAAACTTTAGGGAATGTAAACTATAAGACAAAACTAGTTTATCTACATTTCACACCCCATAAGTAGATATTGGTCGTTTATACGTTTATGTTACTAGTTGACTGGTTGTATACATTTTACAGCTTCTCTTGATGCCAGTTCTAGAAGGGAGAGCAATTTTGTACTCATTTGTATCAACTCCTGAAGTGCGCATAGGATTGGCCTTTGGAAGTGGTGGAAGTCAGTCACTGCCAGCTACAGAGCTGCCCGGTGTTTCTTCTTGGCTTGTATGTTTCTTATCTAATTGTAGTACTCTGTTTCACTCCAGTTGGTATGTGTTTCTTCAAATGGATATAGAACAGGGATGTATTGTTTGATGAGATTGGAATTTTTCATTGATACATGGTCAACTGCTGTTGGAATTTTGTCTCTTGGAGTTGCTTGTCAAGTTGGTCTTTTAGCACTGGGCTTCATCTCTTGGGTTTCAATTCAGATCTCCATGAATTCTGGATTTTTTGTTTTGCTATATATGAGAACCTGTTTGCCATCCCAATTGTATACACTAGCAGGAATTCGAAATTATGGTCCAATGGGTACATGAAACCTTAGAATGTTTTCAAATCCTTTGGTTCTTTAAATATTATCTTTTTTCTTTTTGAATTACGAAAATGCTTATTTATGGAATTTTTTAAAATTTATCTTGTCAGTCAGGTCAAAATTGCTACTGAAACCTTAGTGAAGACTATGGTTGAACCTCGCCGTCGATGTTTTAGTTTACCAGTAGTGGATTTACAGAAAAAGGCTGTTGGCGGAATTGTACATGTGACAGTCATTTCAGCTAGTAAACTTTCTGGGAGTCATTTGAAAGGAAGCCCAGCAAGAAAACAATTTTATCTTAGGACTGGTATTTCAGAAGAACATGTTGATATTGAAGATCTGCATACGTTTGTTGAGGTTGAGCTTGGACAGTTGACAAGGAGAACAAATATAAGACCAGGGTCAAGTCCTACATATGATTCAACATTCAACATGATTTTGCATGAAGAAACGGGAATTCTTCGATTCCAGCTTTACAACTGTACCCCAGGCAGTGAGAAGTATGACTTTGTAGGAAGTTGTGAGATAAAGGTACAGTTTTGTTCAAATTCAGAGGGATTAAGAACTAACTAGTGACTTATTTGGTTTTTCTTGCAAAGTATATGCAACTTTGGCATTTATAACACTAGCATGAAATTTAGCCAGGGATGTTAAATCTCTACATCTTATGCCTGCTATGATTTTTCTGTTCCTATCTGTATGAGTTGAGTTTAATTATTGGCTTGATCTTTGAATTTTATCTTTTTCTCTCAGTTCTTGTAACCTTTTTGAGCAGATCAAGTATGTTGCAGATGACTCATCAATGTTTTGGGCAGTAGGACCTGACTCCGGTGTAATAGCTACCCGTGCTGAGTTTTGTGGAAAAGAAGTTGAAATGGTTGTTCCATTTGAGGGGGTTGGTTCAGGCGAGGTAAAATATTCAGATTCCAAGTAATTGCATATTTTTAATTACTTTTAAATGATACATTTTACCTATAGAAGGTGTTGTAGTTTTACCGATTAGGTGCTAACAAATTTTGATGTTTATTTATTACTTTTTCTTTCACATTTCCCATTTTTTGCTATATAGTCTTATCATCATCATCACACCCAGTTAAATCCCATATCAATGCGGGGACTGGGGAGATCTAATAATACGCAACCTTACTCTTACATATTAGGGAACTGTTTTTGGTAGACTATAAGCAAATGTGACATGAAGAGTTAAAAAGAAAATAGATACATAAAAAATAAATAAATAATTGGAATAAAGTAAAAAAAAGTAAAAAAGAATAATAACAGCTTCAAAAAAAAATCAAGTTTAGAAGATAAATATTAAGAAAATAATAAGGATAAGAATAAGAATAATAATAATAATAATAATAGTCGTAAGAAAAGAAGAGAAACTCAACCAGCTGAATCAAGAAGATGCCTAGATGGTCAACAAGATGCACATAGGGGAATCACATACAAATCAAATCTAAGAAACATGCAGAGTAAAGAGGCATTCAAGAATTAAAGAATTAAAAGCAATAGTTAGAATGCAGGTAGCAAGAAAGCTGAGACAACTAGACAATGGTAGAGATACCGTGACCGGAGCCTTTATCCACACAGAACCTAGATATGAGTAGCGAGGCTAGAAGCATAGGCGAGCTCATTTGTAGATCTTGGAAACTCCACTGGATCACCTGCAAGAAAATATGTGATTAAGAAAAACGTTGCCAACTTTCGGAAACCCGAGTGAAACTCCTGACGAGGGTTCTAGAGCAGGGAAGATTTAGGAAAATTTTCGAGAGTCCAGAGATAAAACCCAATAACGAACTCTGTACACTTGCAAACATATGCTCCTCTGATTCTATATCCTGCTGCCCGGGAACCTAACCATAGATGGACGCACGCACATGCAATGAGGTTATGTATAGACTGTGAGAGACGTAGCAATCAACAAGGACAGCAACAGTGTCGGGGACTGCACAAGTGCTGTGGAAGTATCTGGCAGCAGCGTCACTGTAGTTGGTTTAACGTATGGGCTGAAACTAGAAACTATCCCAAGAGACCCACACCTGCCTGTCAGAAATGAAAGCACGACTGTTGGAGTACCAATGGCACGCATAGAAAAGGTTGATGGATTCACATGCAACTATCAATAAAATTTTAGTCTTATGATATTTGAGATATATAATGACTATATGAGCAGTCAGAAAATTTTATACTTACCTCTGGTCCTTGGACTGTCTGCAATAGGCCATGGTTCTTGGCTTGGCCTAACAGTTAACTTGGGCCTGATTTCTACTGTGCAAAGTCAGTACGGATAAGGATTATTTCATTTATAAGCTCATGCATAACTTCCAAAGTAATGGTTCTAAAAGACATTCTGAGTGAGAATTTGGCAATTTTGACAACCATGGTTACATGTAAACTTATCAAGGTTCCTCATTTTCTTGCTGAACAGTCCAACCAGGTTATTGAATTGTTGATATTTTTATAACACCAAATATTGCTTTTCTTTGCTATTTCAGTGTGGCTGCTCGTTATGGTTTTTCATGTCTCTAAAAGATAGCTAAGGAATTATGTTGTTTCAATGCAATTTGCAGTTGAGAGTCAAACTAGTGTTAAAAGAATGGCAATTTTCTGATGGTACGCATAGTTTTAACAAGATCGATGCCAGCTCTCAGCAATCAGCATATGGATCATCAAATCATCGATTGAGGACGGGAAGGAAAATCAATCTAGCAGTTGTTGAGGGAAGGGATCTTGCTACGAAAGAAAGATCTGGGAGGTCTGATCCATATGTTAAATTGCAGTACGGAAAGGTAGAGTTCTTCTGTCTTTATAGGATTTGAGATTCCTTAACTGATGTTAAAGATCTTGAAAATGTCAAAACATAGGTTATACCAGAGTTTAGTGATTTATTTATTGCCTGACACTGACTGACTGCTGCAAGCTTGTCCTCAGGTTCTTCATAGAACAACAACTGCCCATGCTTCTAATCCTACATGGAACCAGAAGTTTGAATTTGATGAGAAAGGAGGTGGTGAAGGCCTTATGATTAAGTGCTACAATGAAGACTTCTTTGGTGATGACAATATTGGAAGTGCAAGAGTGAACATGGAAGGACTGGTGGAAGGATTAATGAGGGACATATGGGTTCCCCTTGAAAAGGCAAACTCAGGAGAAGTGAGGCTGCACATTGAAGCAGTCAGGATTGACAACTCAGAGGTAACCAAGGTATCATTTATCTTTAATGTACAGTGCTTAAAGAGATACAATGGCTCAGAAATAGTTTTGCCATACCCTTTTCATGGTCCATAGCATAGCCTTATGTATGTTTTTTGTTTTCCCTGTGAACTTATTTGTGAATGTGTATAGTCCTGGTATGGATTGGAATTCCCAGTGTGCTGGCTTACGGGTTTATAATACTTTAGCTTGATGCTTCCCACTTTAATATGTTTTTCCTTCCCTCATTTCCCACTTTCTTGAACATCTCAGGGTTCAGGTGCAGGTTCAAATAATGGTTGGATTGAACTTGTTATAGTTGAAGCTAAGGACCTTATAGCTGCAGATGTCGGAGGGACCAGCGATCCTTTTGTAAGGGTGCAATATGGAAACTTGAAGAAGAGAACTAAGGTTTGAACTTTGCATTCATAGTTAACACGGATTCACCAGAATTTGTATGTTTTTTTCTTTCTATAGTGACCAACGTATGGCCCAGAGTTTGAAGCAATGACATCATGTTAAAGAAGGAAAACTCTAGTGTATGTCAGCGTTTGGCATCTTTTGATCTCTAAGGTTGTGGATCATAGGTCTCTAATTCACTGTTCATACTTTTTTTGTCTTTTTGAGCATTCAGCCTGATGTACGCCAGTTCTCCTGCACTTTAAATCTCTTCTCCTCAAAGGAGTCTAGGACATCCATCAATCTGTTTTCACTATTAAGAATTAGCCCTACAGGAATTGTTTGGCACAACATGCTCTTTTGTAGATACTTTAATGGGAAATATTTATGAGAAATGGCATTTTATCATATGTCTAAATCCTGTAGATTTGTTATAGCAAACTTGTATCACTGTTTCTGTCTATGCTTCTTGCCCTACTACAATCATTTGCTCTGCTTTGGTTTGCTTTTCAGGTTGTGGAAAAAACTTTGAATCCTCATTGGAATCAGACCTTAGAGTTCCCTGATGATGGTAGTCCACTGGAGTTGCGTGTGAAAGATCATAATGCTTTGCTACCCACTGCAAGTATAGGTGATTGTGTTGTAGAATATCAGAGATTGCCTCCAAACCACATGTCTGACAAGTGGATACCCCTCCAAGGTGTTACAAGAGGAGAGATCCATATCCAAATTACTAGGAAGGTTCCTGAACTCGAGAAGAGAACCAGTGTGGACTCTGAAGGGTCACACGGACTATCAAACCAGGTGAGATTGTAATCCTCTTCTTTTTTAAAAGGCAATTTAGTCCTTAGGCATCGTGGAATTTGCATTGCACTTTTAAAGTCACTTGGCGTCATTACACTTGGTGTTCAAATTTTGGTTTACACTTAAAATTACTACTAATGGAGTGAGAGTATACCTACATAATAGTGAGGATTTAAGTAAAATTGACCTACTTTAAAAGAAAAAAAGACTACAGAAAATCTATTATTAGTATAGATCAATTGGAAGTTTGATGAATATGAATGTCTTTTTTTTAAGCACCCTGAGATAATCTGGTTTCCTGAACTTTGACTATTGCTCCTGAGCTTCATGTTTCTGAATTTTTCTAGGCTTTTGATCAGTATTTAGTGATGCCATTTGGTTTTCTTAGACTAAGATTTATTTAATTGTAACATGGGGATGCGTCATGAGTTTGTCATGATGTGCCTATCATAATGAACTGCTTATCAACTTTTTCAACCAAGTCTTTATACAAGCTTCAGATGTTAAGCTGGTTATTATGAACATAATTTCATCAGATAAAAGAGATGATATCTAAGCTTCAATCTCTGGTGGATGATAGCGACATTGAGGGAGTATCAGCATCTTTGAGCGAGTTGGAGAGCCTTCAAGATGAGCAAGAAGACTATATGGTACAGCTTGAGACTGAGAAAAAGCTGCTGCTTAGCAAGATAAGAGAGATTGGTGAGGAGATTATGAAATCAACCCCACTCATGAGCTGAGGATTTTCTTGAGTTTGAACCTTGCATGGTAGCTTTGTTCATTGTCTTCTATCACTTTCCTTTTACACAGGCTATAGAGTAAAAATAGGCATACAGGTCATCAAAAGTAAGGTCCTTACAGTCCTTGCCACATTCCACTAGACTAAAATATGCCTATAGCTCCTTTTCTGGTTTTTGGATGAAAGCTTGCAAGTCCGTTTATCTGAAGATTTAAGACGACGTTCAGGTCACTACTTTCCCGGGTTCACCGCTTCTTGTTGTTGTAAATGATCAAAGAAATAAGGGAACAAACAATGGTGCGTTACCACTTGCCACTCTCTCTTGTAAAGCAACAGCCAACAGTATATTGCTATGAATATGATATGATGGCATGGCCTCTCTAAATCGACTTTTAGCCTCTTTGTTTGCGCTCTTTGAGGTTTAAATCGTTTTCCAGAGGTTGAGGTTTTGATTTTTATCTAACGTACAAACTTCTAAAACGTTACATTCGACTCGTCATACAGTGAATATTTGAATGAACCAAGCATCATACAAATTACAAATTCCATATTAAGCATTGACTTTGCTATCAATTATAGCTTTTGGAGTATGAACATGAATTGTATGATGTTGAACAAGTATCTCAATGGACATAAAATAAACTGATCATCTAAAAAACAAGCTTAGCAAAAGTAATGTGAAAGAAACATGAGCCATCAAGTTGATGCATCTACTAAAATCATAAAGGCTCAAGCAAACGAGTCTGAATTCTGCAAGGCCCAAAAAGAAAATATCCCCCGAGAAAGTCTTATCCTGCCACACCAGTGAACAAGTTAGCCTGTCAAGAACTGCTAAAACTAAAATTAGATCATCAACTTCAACCTCTCTCCCGTCTTTACGTTGTTTCCCCATGGAATGAAATTATCCCATTCCCACAAAATCAGAACAATGACACTTGCAACTACCAAACTAACAGAATTTCAACTAAGAACCTCACTGCCACTCACTTCCCACTCACTATTTTCCAATTCCTGTGCTCCTAAGACCTCTTCTCATGCTCTGAGGCTTCACTTCTCTTCCTCTGCTTCTCTCAGGACCAACAAGCACTCAAAACCCAGAAGTCCTAATACGTCCCCAAATACTCCATGGCATTCGAGATGGCCCTCTCGCAAGCCTCCCCTCGAAGACCCACCAAGGAAAATCGCTCAACCCTACGCAAAAGAAGAAAAGACTGGATTTTTCACCAAAGACAAAGGCCAAAACGCCATAGAAAGAATTGTCCTTCGGTTGAGAAACTTGGGTTTAGGGGTTGAAGAAGGGGAAGGTGTAGAAGAAGGGGACGACGGAATCGCTGCCGGAGATTTTGCTCCAGTGACGGGAGAGGAGAGGCTGGCGGATTTGTTAAAACGAGAGTGGGTTAGGCCGGACACAATCTTTTCTATGAAGGATAAGGAAAATGAAAATGATGATGAAGTGGTATTGCCATGGGAGAAAGATGAAGGAGTTGAGGGGGAGGGAGAGATTGGGAGGGAGAGGAAAAGAAGGGTTAAAGCTCCAACATTGGCGGAATTGACATTGGAGGATGAGGAGCTGAGGAGATTAAGGAGAAATGGGATGTTTTTAAGAGAAAGGATAAGCATTCCGAAAGCAGGGCTAACAAAGGAAGTTATGCAGAAAATTCATGATAAATGGAGGAAAGAGGAGTTGGTTAGGCTCAAGTTTCATGAGGTGCTTGCTCATGATATGAGGACTGCTCATGAACTTGTGGAGGTAACCTGGTCTTGAGAATTGTGAATTGAACGAGCGGTTGTTCTATTCTGCCTATATTGAGTATTTGATTTTCAGAATTCGCCACTGGTTGTTGCTACCTTGCGTTGTTTGATTTTGCATTTTGATAGATGTGTTAGACTTAGATTAGGATTTTTTGGATTGTTTGACTAACTACTTGTACTGATTGGTCAGCGTCGAACAGGGGGTTTAGTTATATGGAGGGCAGGGAGTGTTATGGTGGTGTTCCGTGGGATTAATTATCAAGGGCCTCCATCAAAATCTCAAATAGCTGACTGCGAAGGGAATGCTCTTTTTGTTCCAAATGTTTCCTCTGCTGATGTGGCAACAGTGACCAGTCAGGAGCTTGCAACTTCTATCCCTGGAAAGAGTAAACCAGCTGCGCTGAGAGCAGAATGCACTGAGAATATGACCGAAGAGGAAACTGAATATAATCAACTGCTAGATGGATTAGGCCCTCGATTTGAAGAATGGTGGGGAACAGGAGTGCTTCCTGTGGACGCTGACATGCTACCTGGGAAAGTTCCTGGTTATAAACCACCTTTTAGGCTACTTCCTACGGGAATGAGATCACGTCTTACTAATGGGGAGATGACAAACATGCGGAAACTTGCTAAATCACTCCCCTGTCACTTTGCTCTTGGTATTGCTTCCATTCGGTAAAATTCTCTGTTGCAATCCCAACTTTAAAGACAATATGCCACATGTCATTCTGAGCTTCTATGCAGGGAGAAACAGAAATCATCAAGGATTGGCAGCAGCGATACTCAGACTTTGGGAGAAGAGCTTAGTTGCAAAAATTGCTGTGAAGCGAGGCATTCAAAATACAAATAACAAACTAATGGCTGACGAGTTAAAGGTGTGTTGCGTAGTTCCTGCACACCATGGAAGGGACAATTAGTTGTACCGAATGCGTATGTACATGTGCACACGTGCGTGCACACACACACTTGTACATACGCATTAGGTACAACTAATGCATGTGAGCATTCCTGTGGTATTTTGTTGTGATACAGTGATTGTGTCATTGCTGATGATCTTGTATAAATTTGAGATTTAGTGGCCGACTTTGTATCTTGAAAACTGATGTGCTTTACTTGGAAGTTGTGGGAAAAAAACATAAGTGTAGGTCCCTCAATTAACTAATAGTTGCGGGTAACTGGTGATATTTCGTTGATCTTGCAGAACTTAACAGGAGGAGTTTTATTACTAAGAAATAAGTATTTCATTGTCATCTACCGTGGGAAGGATTTCTTGCCAACTAGTGTTGCGGCTGCTTTAGCAGAGAGACAAGAATTAACAAAACAGATCCAAGATGTTGAAGAGAATGTGAGAAGTAAAGAAGTGGAAGCTGTATCATCGGGTGAAGATGAGGGAATGGCACTTGCAGGTACCTTAGCAGAGTTTTACGAAGCCCAAGCTCGGTGGGGAAGAAATGTATCACCTGAAGAACATGAGAAAATGATTGAAGACGCTTCTAGAGCTAAAACCTCCAGATTAGTGAAACGTGTTGAACACAAATTAGCAATTGTAAGTATAATATTCTATCTTGCTGGTAATTTCTCTGAACTTCTTTTTCACTCAAGGTTATAAACTAATGGCTTGTAACATATATAGGGTTGTAAGTTGAATTTGAACACTCCTCTAGAAGCGCTTTGACCTCTCTTTCCTGCTTCTGATTGTTATATATTTAATATTTATTTAATCCTTAATTTTAAAGATCTGAATATGGTGGTTGTAAACTCTTCAAATGGCCTTGCAGCAAATCTTTATTTACAATCTGGCAATTTTATGCAGAAAGCTACAAAAGTTGTTCTCTTTTTGTGTTCCATGATCAATAGTAGGATGAATACTATGTAGCCTCTTACTAGTTTGAAGTACCTAAAGATCTAAATTTCTGCCTGCTTTCTTCAATTTTAGCTGAACTTTATGTATCTACCTTTGACAAATTTTTGCATGACGGATACGCAATCACAATTCTTAATTTTACAGTGTATTCTCATCTATATTGTCTTTTTCATATCCTTATTTTAATATTTGAATTCTTCAAAAGGCTCAAGCAAAGAAGCTCAGAGCAGAACGATTATTGGCCAAGATAGAAGTTTCAATGGTGCCCTCTGGTCCAGATTATGACCAGGAAACAATCACTGACGAGGAAAGGGCCATGTTTCGGAGAGTTGGTTTAAGAATGAAGGCATACTTGCCTCTTGGTGAGAAATCTTTGGATCATTAATGAACTTGTAATTCAAGAGCTGTATATTTGATGCTCTTTTGTTTGATAACATCTAGGTATCCGAGGCGTCTTTGACGGTGTCATTGAGAATATGCATTTGCACTGGAAGTATAGGGAACTTGTGAAGCTAATCTCCAAACAAAAGACCCTTGCCTTTGTTGAAGATACTGCAAGATTGTTGGAATATGAGAGTGGTGGGATACTGGTGGCAATTGAAAGAGTCCCCAAAGGGTTTGCTCTTATTTTCTATCGTGGGAAGAATTATCGAAGACCTATTAAGTTGAGGCCAAGAAACCTTCTGACAAAAGCAAAAGCCCTGAAGCGATCAGTAGCCATGCAACGGCATGAGGTTTTGATCTATGCCCTATTTTTCTCATGCATTTAGTGTCAAGTTATATACTTCCCTGATATTTACATTGATGAATTATTCAGGCTCTCAGTCAGCACATATCAGATTTGGAGAAAACCATTGAGCAAACGAAGAAAGAAATGGTAAGTATTCGGATAGCTTACCACCTGCAAATTTGAGTGTGAAGCTTACATAATTATGCTTACTATGTGGTTTAGAGATTTATTATGCTGTATTTGTGCACTAGTTTTTCATCAGTATTACCTGTTTGTTGTGATCATTACTTCCTTTAAATTCCCTATTTTATACTCTTTCGGTAATAAGATGAACTGAAGTACTTTGGTTGCTATCCATAGTATTTTGCTCAGGAAGATAATGCAGACAATGTTTGGAGCTTAGAAGAACATGGCCAGCTTAGTCCTACCTCAGAAATTACCATATCCTAGCTAATCATTTTATGCACTTCACTCTGACCTTTTAATGTGTCACTTATTAAAGACTTGGATTCAGTTGTTTTGTTTGTGGTTGTCTAAAGATTTACGTCATTTCGAGGGAAAGGACTAGCTTGCAAAGAAATCTTTTAAATATTTTAGTAGAGACTGTCATATTAAGTCATTAGTGTACATTTCTCGTCTGTTTGTGTTATTGAGTGCTTAGGCGGGATCTGTGAGGTATAACAATCCCTTTGTGGTCGTGGCTGCATCTTAAATATTGCTATTGTTGTTAGAAAAGAAGGATAATATTTGCAAAAAACGAACTAACTACTTGGTATGAATATGCAGAGCGGGGCTGAAGCTGCATATGTTGAAGAAGAAGAAGAAGAAGAAGAAGATGACGACGACGAAGAAGATGATGATGATGACTATGAAGATGATGACTACAAGAATGAGTACTTTATTGATGGGGAAGCTAACGAAGATTCTGAATTTTCAAGCTTTGTAGATCAGGATCATTTTATGACTAATGACAGTTAACTATACTTCTGTCATATTTGGAATGTCTAGCTGGTGCTGTCTTTTTCATTATGCCTAATGAACAGGTAATTAATTATTAGCCTGAAGTTTTTGACCTCCTTTAATATTCGTTCTTGTATATTTTTGCAAGTTACCACATTTGCCAATTAACAGGCTCTGTGGTTGCATTCCTAGTGGTTGATTAATATTTAGTCAATCTTTGTTGAATCATATGGATGTATTTAAGGAAAACAGTAGATTTGTGGTCTGATATTTTAAATTCCTTCCAACTGTTTGATTGCAGTTTGGATAATTGTTTATGCACTGGGAAGCAAATCAGTTCATGTTAAAAGTTTGAATAAAGGGAGTCATCATTCTGTCATTGCAAACTAGGTGTTACTACCACAATTATGTGGGTTGCCCTTTTCTTCAAACTGCAAATGGCTCTAAAAGGCAAGGACTGCCAATCACCTTTCCTTTTTTCTAGCAATTGGTTGGCACTATAACATGCAGATTGACTGTTATCTCCCATTGGTTGTAAAATATCTCATACCTTAATTTCATCATATGATAGTTTTCACAAATGTAACAATCCCTTTTGATCAAAGTTTCATGAGGTACCATAAAGAGTCTCGTTGGTTGTAAGAATTCGTTATGATTTTATGGTTTGCTTATCCAAGTAATGTTGATGTACATAGCCATGAACACTCAATGAAAAGGGTCGTGATCTCTTATATCAGTTTTGCTTAAATGGATTAAAATAGGGGACGTGATCACTTGTACCAGTTTTGCTTAAATGGATTAGAACAGAGTTGGAACAGCAAAACTGATATTAGTAATTTCATTTGCAATCAAGGGATTATTCTTGTTGGTGTATTAAAAAACGTCTTTTTTTTCAGTTTGCCCGCCAATGAACTTCATTAGACCGGTGTAAAGGCAAATCCTAGTGTGTGAAACCTTCTGTTATCCAAGGGTTAGTATCTAATTTTTTCTTTATATTTTACAAAGAAGCTTTTTCGTAATTCGAAATCGTGACACAAAGGAGAAATCTTAACTTTAAAGCTCCCCCTCTTCACTAAACCTATATGCAAATTTAAAAGCTAATAGGCATGTATCGACTTGCAATAACCTACTCGATCAATTCATTCTCTCATATTCAACCCAACAAGAAGATCCTCAAGTACAAAAACAAATTACGATTATAATACCAGAAGTTGTCTGATATATTTTGCCTTCAAAGGCAATTGAATGAACTACAAATTCATATTACAGTAATGGACCAAAGGACCATCTACTACACCAGTTATAAGTTACCATGGCTGCAGAAACCCTGGAAAAAATTCAATCCCTACAAATGAAAATCGAAAAAGGTTTCTGGACTATCTTGCATCAAATTCCACGAAAATTTAGCCGGAAAGGACCAGAACTGATTCGGCAGTTTCCGCTATGATAGGAGCTTCCATATTGAAATTCCTTTGTAGTCTACAAAAATTAGTTTCCTTGTCGCAGCAATGCCTGTTGCAAATGAAGCACTTGATTCCTTTGATCTGGAGGTAGGTTATTAATTTTTTCTGGTGTCAGCTTCATGACCTCTTGAATTAGTGCCTTCTCCATCTCAGGCGTAAACTAGATCACAAGCCAAGCACAAGGTAATTCAATATCAGGGAAAGATATGTCTAACTAACCCAACATCAGAATAGAGAGAGAGAGAGAGAGAGAGAGAGAGAAGTCAGGAAATATTACCTGTGCAATGGGAGTAGGCTGATTGCCAGAGCCTATTTGACTGGGAATCAGTGGTGGTGGTCCTGAAGGCTGGGCCATTGTGGAACTATCAGGAGGACTAGGCATCCAAGGTCCTCTATCTACTTGCATTGAACTCCCAGCTTGACTGTTGAAATCGGCTCCCGCCTGAAAGAAACATGCATAAAAAATTTTTAAAATTGCCAAGGCCCATAGAACTTAAATGAATTGACCATGTCTATGCACAGATAATAGATAAGTTAAAAATCTTTTAAATCAAGTAAACAAGCTAACTTTAGCTACCGACTAATAATTAAAAAGTAAACAATAAAATATAAGAGAAAACTCAAATGAGAGGTAAATGCTTCCAAGTGATTGATTTTGTATCAAGTATAGAGCCCATACATGAAATGAAGACTATTAGCAAGTGACTTTTTTTTTAAATTT
This sequence comes from Erythroxylum anguifugum, assembly GCA_027478595.1. NCBI lineage: Eukaryota > Viridiplantae > Streptophyta > Magnoliopsida > Malpighiales > Erythroxylaceae > Erythroxylum > Erythroxylum anguifugum. The sequence goes on from JANIPN010000007.1 coordinate 23,289,815, forward strand.
AAGTGCTCAATACTGCACTGTGAAATCTAGGCATTCAGTTATTAAACCAATCTTGCATAATCAACAGTAATTTTTATACAAAAGTAGAAGATATAGACATCAACCTGAACCTTAAAGCCAAAAAAAAAAAAAAAAGAGAGGTATTGACAGGCAATGCAAAATTAACATTAATGAGTATCAATCATATCATTCATTTTAGTTGATAATTCCAGAAAATCTTGGCTCTCAGTTCTCAGATAGCCAATTCCAATCGACAATTAAAAGAAAACCACAATAAATACATTCCCTCTGATGTATATTAGAACTGGTTTCATCAACTGCAATACTTGTTTGAATCTTATAATGTCAACGGTGGATAATTATGATGAGACATTACATGTGTTTAAATAAGTGTTGCATAAAAGGCAACAATACCCAGTAAAGATTGACTGACTAACGCAAAATGCTCTCATATTATACGAGCATTCTAGTGTATATAAATACCTGGTACATGTTTCGAGGCGGTAGGTGACTTGGGAGAGCTGATTGTCCTTGGGGAAATGAAGGACCCAAGCTAGCTTGAGCCCTGACACCTGACTAGAAAGTTGTCAAAGAAATAAAGTTAAGTAAAAATATTATTACCTATAGGACAATTAACTTTTCAGTACCCTTCCTGCATGTTCCTCATTTAGTTATCCTATTTAAATTTTCTGTACTTCAATCTTAGTATTGTTAAGAAAAACATATAATTTTCTTCCATCAACACCATAAGGGATTCAGCACAATAATAATTTGTTAATAGTCCTACATAATATAGTTTCCTATTGAATTCCTCTTAACTTTAATTCTCCTTCAATGGAGGTTCTCCTATTGCTAAAACCATAATGAAATCTTCCCATAACCATTAATTATAATCTATAAGCGTTGACGAGTAGCTTTTTCTAATGGAAAACATTTTAATACTTGAATAAAAAAGTTAAAGAAGATTAACATAATAAATATCGAAATTATATACCAGAGGACTACAAATATGATTGTCACGATAACAATACTACTATGAAGATACGATTATAGTATGCTCAGCTTACATGAAATAAAGGTTGTGAATGATGCTGAGGACCCCCATGTTGAAAACCTACATTATGCCCCATTTGGGATCCATACTGATGATGGAAGCTAGGCATGGAAGGTTGTCTAGCCTGTGGTGGCATTGGTGGCTGCAATGGCAGATGAGGAATTCCTGTTGTCTGTAGTGGCTGTTGCAACTGGCTGGACATAGCAGGCATTCGAGATTGATGAAGTGGTAGTGCTTGTGAAGCAGAATGAATGGAAGGTGGGTGTATATTTGGAACTTGTGAGGACTGTGGAACAGAGATCGGAGTTAATTGAGGATTCAGATGCCCCTTAGGTTGCTGCGGCACCTGCAGGGCATGTGGTGGCATGGACTGAGACTGCACATTTATTGTGGGAGCAGACATGGAAGGTGTTGATATTGCTGGTTGGCCATACTGTTGCTTTCTGATTGGTGGATGAGACTGAGATGAAGCTGTTTGCTCCTGAAAACCAGCTTGTCCTGGTAGTGAATGTGCTGTGTGAATGTTTGACTGTTGAGGTTGACGTGCTGGTTGCTGAGGTTGGTGTGATGTTACTGGCTGGATATTTGGAATCTAGAACAAATAGGAGTCCTTGTGTTTATACAAAAGTACCAACATGAAAGGAGAGAAAATTGAACAGATTAGGAACAAACCTCTTGAGGAGGACGCACCATTCCAAGCATTATCTGTGCCTGGACAAGCAATGTTAAATCAAGAAGTTAATCAACTGTCAAACAAAAATAAAAGATATAAGAAATACCATTCTGTGCATTAACTGCCAGATAAAACTCTTATGAAATCAAAGCTCCTTTTCACCCAAAAAAAAACCACTCAAACTAAAGATCAAATAAAAGAAATACTCAATGGATGCAGCATCTCATTATTTGCGGTACAAGTAAACTGAAACATTTCTATAACTCAAACTTTCAAGTTCAAAGGAAGTTCTTGAAACCATCAATTTCATAAGTTTAAATTCGAATGGGAAGCACAATGAATTAGCATCCTTATAAAAACTCAAAAATAGAAAAAAAAAACCCATTGGAATGAAACTAGCGAACTCAAGCAAGACAACAAGTTTAACGAGGTATCGTTTTATGCAGAACATTTGGGTAGAAGATGAATGATAAAGCATTACCAAATAAAATTTCAAAGAGAATTTATTTGATGTATATACAACAAAGAAAACGAAACCCTATTTCTACACTTGGCCCAACTAAACCAAACAATTCAAGCTTACAAAATATGGAAAGCTCAAAACCATGCAAAAACAAAAAAGCAATAGTCAACAGTAGTGTATCAAGTTTCTTTACAAAAATAGAAAAAAAAAGATTAAAAAGAAAAAGACCTGGAAAAGAGCCTTGGTCAAGGCAGGGTTTTGAATCAGTATCTCTCTAGCTTGCTGTTTGTTCTGATCGATTAATACCTTCATCCGAAAGAAAAAAAACCAACTAGTTGATAAGAAAAAATGGATCAAAAACACAAAAGGTCGAGCGTTTAGGGATAATTTAGAATAAAAAATGAAACAGAAACGTCGAAAGAGAGAGAGAATATACCTTCATCTGACACATGATTTCGTAGAGTTGGTTCTTCGTCATGCCCGCCAAGTCCGCCGTTAATCCATCGCCGACGATTGGTTTTCCAGTCATTTTTATGACAGAGACTTAGAAAGGAAAAAGCTTAAACCCGAAACGAACGCACTTCGCCTTTTACGAATTAATACGAATTGATACGAATTAATACTCGGAATTTTTTTTAAAATTATTAAATAGTTTTTAAATTTTTTTAAAAATTATAAAATATCCATTAGTATATACAGATATACTATATATTTTTAATCTTGTCTCTAAAAATTATAACAATAGATAATATTTACAATTT
>JANIPN010000007.1:23302147-23321894 GCA_027478595.1 Erythroxylum anguifugum
CACTGTAGAGGCTGTGCTAGACTTCAACTCTAAAACTTCATTTTTGTAGACAATAATGCTTCATTACAACAATTTTGGGTTCTTGCTTGGAGGGAAGTTAGCTGAAGGTAAAGCTACCTTTTTAAGATTTTCTACTATGTGGGATACAAAGCTTTCATTTCGTATGATTGTAGGAAATTCTTCCTTTAAGGATGGAGGCAAAACGATTTCTTTTTCATTACATGTTCTTGGAATTGTGGATTCTGAGTGTGTTAGGGAGGAATTCTTCTATAAGTTATACCAACTTCTATTAATATAAGTGAGCTTTGAAAAATTTAGAGAATGGAGTTTTAAGCTCCAAAAAATGGTAAGATATGTTGAAATGAAATATGAAACAAAACAAATTGACTATTGCAAAAGGGAATCACTAACTATATAAGAGAATTTGATATAAGAAAGGTGAATTTACAAAGTAAGTAAAGTTGGAAAAATAACGAAATGTATTTGGAAAAGGTTAATTGATCTCTAGAGATTGATTTTGTTATATTGTGATTGTGTTGGTCTAGAAAATAATTGTTCCTTATTATTTAAGTGCCGGTGAATTTATAATCCCTTCAAACTTGAACAATTTTTTGTCATGACTACCCACTTGCCTATATTTTAGCTAACTACTTACCATTATTCATGTTCTACAATTATTTAACTGCTTAACTTCCCATCCACTTAACCATGTTCTTATTAGCTATCTTTCATGATTTTCTCAACTTTCACATTCTGCTCAAGTAACTTCTTAACTTCCAGTCCCTTCTCATATGTATAAATTGTCTAGCCAAATGACTTCTAGAGCTTCTAGTATTTAGGCCTCTTTCACTTTTGAGTCAAGTGGGCTAAATTAATTTAGACTATCAATACATTTATTTTGCATGAACTGACGATTATATGGACTGATGCCCATCTTTTTCCCTAGAACAACTAATCGAAGTGCCCTGAAATCGCCCTAGAAATTCTCAATATACCAATGCTCTTCGTTTACTCAGTTCGACATATCTACTTGATAAAGCCAATTCCAATGATGTACATTTTTCCTTAATTGTATAACCTCATAACAGCTTTTGTATTTTATATCTATAATCTTTCAATATTCTTGGAAATTAAGTATCACTCTCCACATAAATAATAAACAACTTTCTAAAGTTTTAGTTTCAAACCAAACATCAAGAATTCACAAGGAACAGAAATTAAGCACATCGTGAACTTATGCATAAATCACGAAGTGAAAAAAAATTCAGGTTCTCCCAACTACATTTAGCGTAATTTTATATGTTAAATGGGTTTGATTAAAATGTAGGAAAAGACATAAGGTCTGAATTCAAATAAAAAAAATATGGCTGTTACCATAAATATTAAATATCATGAACGTGGAACAATAAACCCTAATTTAACAGTTCAACAGGAGAAGGAAATTTGATGCATGAATGAATTACTGCATTGGTTATGTAGATCTCCTTAATTTGATAAAGTATCTCATCCCACTCACGTTAAATATTTAGGCATGAAAGTGTAACAATTTATGAATTGATAATTCAAGGTACATTACGACAATGAACGGGGAATCTGTAGAGTGTGACGAATTCACAATGAAGCATTATTACACCAATTGACACTGGAAAACATAGAGACGAACATCTACATGAAGGTTTCCTATCCATTTCTTTTGTTTACTTCTATCTACTCCATCTGAAGTTCTTGATGATCGAAATGATCTCACAACATTATTACACTTCTGGGCAGGAACTAGCTTTGTCCCACCACACGCTTATACTGGACCTTTCACATAAGGTTTCAGTAACTTTTACCTGGTTGGGGTATGTTAGTTTAATTACAGCTTCACCAAATGGAGTCCGCGTTGAAAGTTTGCTCTTGCTGCGGCTGTGAAGCCAATGACTCTAATACCTTGGAAGAAGAAGCTTGGAAATTCGAACTTAAATCGGTCCCAAACTGAGTGTTCCCTTGTGTCAGGAACGAGTAATCAGTAGCTTCTCTTTGTTGATAGCTCCGGAGCTGTAATGCCTTGAGAAGCAAAGAATTCATTGTGAGATTGGAACCTAGCAAGCTTGAAGTCCACGAAAGGGAAGGAAGATTAGTAGCCGCTGCTGCCTCTCTAGCTGCAGCCCAGTTCATATTCAAGTTCGGGTTCATGTTCATATTTACATTGTTTTCATTGTTATAGAATTGGGTAGAGAGATTGGTGAATCCACTTGATGAGTTCGCAATGCTATTTAAGTTTGGTAATTCAATGTCTCCGAACTCGTTGACGATTGAGTTTGTGTCACAGGGAGATCCTAATGATTGCGAGGATGCTGCCTGCTGCTGTGGTTTTTTACCTGCTGAGCTCTTCTGAAATACCCTACAAACTACCCATTCATCCTGTGACAATGAAACAAAGAACAAACACATGAAAGAGAAGTGTAAATAGCACCGGAAGGTCACACTACGATTTTAGTTAGTATGAGCACAACTGTGGCTATAGAAGATTATAAAAAACCTTCAACAACAGTCGTTTTCCTAGTTGCAATTACAGAACACAATATAAATCCTGTACATAAATATAGAGAGATATGTTTGAATACCTTTGTAGGCTTGAAGGAGTGCTTGTTTTCTAGCCTGTATTCGTGCATAACCCAGTTGCTTTTTTCACCTCTTGGAGCTCTACCCCTGTAGAAAACTAGAGTTTTCTTCATTCCTACCAGCACTCCAGCTCGAAAGATTTCCTTATCTTTGCCTGTGGTTTTCCAATAGCCTGCTTCAGTAGCTCGGTTGGTTCGAAGTCCAGTGGGGTACTTCCTGTCTCTCATGCTAAAGAAGTACCATTCCTTCTCTCCCATAGAAGCCTTGCCTGAATCCCCGTCAGATGTAAACCATATGGCATCATCAGTAATCTGTCTTAATATATTTCAGAAATATTGTCTTGCTTCTGCTATTGTTACCCTATATCATTCATAATTCTAATTACGAAACCTTTCTAAATTCATTATTAAGTTGTGCCAGCAAATATCCTGATATATTTATTTCAGAAAACATGACACAATGCACTGCGGCTCTTTCCAATACATTGTCTCCCAATGTTCTTTGAGCCTGTCAGGGGAATCAGATTCATAACTTATTCATGGTACTACAGCTCTTGTAACAGCGGAAATTATACAGACTTAGCTTCTCTTTCCCCAGAAGATAGCAACTATATAGTTTTGCAGAAAGGATAATATTTAAGCACAATTATCAGTAGATACAAAAGGAACAGTTCCAAATCTTAACTTTAGTTGGTGCACTCTATAAAAAGGAAATGATAACATAATGAGTTTGAATATGGATTAAAACATTTAACCAAGCTATTAAAATGGATAGAGTCCATTTATTTTCTTCAAAGTTTAAAAGCTGAAGAGTCTTTTTGGACTATGGGGATTTCAAACTGTAGTTGCAGCGTCGGCTTCAAAAACAGTTACATTCTGGAGCAGAAGCCATAAAATCTATCTAAACCCTACCAGAAAAGAATTGTAGTCAACCAAAGAGTTGGAATTGGTGAACCAATTGTCCAGATGCTCAGTTAAAAACATGAAAGGAGTAGCTAAAATTAACTTCAAGCCTTGAGAAAAACCGACATGGAGATAGAACTTTTTAGGTGATAATAATATACGATAGTACCTGGAAGATCCCAAGGTTCACATTTGTTGAGATCGACATCAACTACAGCTTTAGAAGTGAAACTGATATCAGAAACTTTGCGCGTCAGATAGAAAGTAATGAGCTCTTCATCTGTGGGATGAAATCTGAATCCAGGAGGAAGATTTTCCTCCATTCTTGTGAGTCAGAAACCTAGCTAATTAAATCGTTATGTCAGAATTAAAAGAGAACCAACAAAGCTATTATATTGAGACTCCTGGAACAAGAATGATGCTTGAAATAAACAAGCATTAATACAATCAAGAAGAAGAGCTTATATTGAGGAAGTGTGTGTGTCTAATATATCCTCCACAACTAACTCTTCAAGAAGAAGCTGCAATGGCTAGCTAGTCCTTTTTCTTTGTTAAATCTTTGATGACAATTACAGCTAACACGTTGACAAAGATGGTGCATGGAAAAGTTTATATTTTTTTATTGTAAGAGATTTACGAAAACGCCCTTGCCCTACGTAAACTAGCAAGTGGGATTGCTAGGGTTTTGACAATACTGGCAAAGTACCAAATACCCCTTGCCAGGCATTGACTATTAGGATAGTTTGGATTGTGGCATTTGGGGAAAATGAGTGCACGAGAGTTGAGTCTTGTTCACACTTAATTCTGGGACATGTTAGCTTTCTTCTATCTACGATCTCAGCCAACTACCTTCACCCATTCCTACCCACCGACCCCTAGTTCTATGGAGACATGTTCTTCGCCACTTCTCCCTTTTAGAGGAAACTTGTTTCGTTCCTTACATCATCTTTGTTAGGGTGTCTATGTGTGTAAGTTGATAATTTTCTATTTTGGCTATAAAATTTTTGGGCAACAAGTTCATAATGTATTGCGCAACGACGTTTGGAGATAACATATTATATGCTAATTGAGTGTGCTACATGACAATTTAATGCCATGGCTGCAAGCTAGAGCTTTTCTCTAAATATAATATGTGGTAATTGCAGACAAGAAAACTTGTTATTGTTAATTACCGTTAATTAATATGTTGTATTAGAAGATGAGCATATTGATTGTGAAATGGACTTGTTGATTTAATGACACTAGTCCAGAGGAACCCTTATTTTAGGACTGTTTCTATAGTACTAGTCTCATCTTCCATTTTGTTGTTAAATAAATGTGGACAAAGATTACTTGGAGTGGTTAAAATGGTCACCAACCCACAAGACTGTATCTTTTAGTATGCATTTCTGTTGGCTACTTTTCTTCATTTGTCCTGAAAGCTCCCCTTCACAAATTTCAATCCTAACTAGAACTTAAACGTACTCTAATTAGCATCATCTCCATTTTTGTTTTCCTACCTTTCACCTTCTAGAAACCACATCCAACAAAATTCCTGCATAACCATTCTACTCTTTCTCAACTTGTATGTATGAAGTCATAGTTCCTGTATACTTCTTTACATGTATCCATCAATAGTAGTTGCTAATTAAGATGTACACTCTATTATTATTATTATAGAGACAGCGACTTGACTGCTTTGCTTAGGATATTGTTTTGGGCACTTGGTGGATAGAAATGTGTGTTGCGTTTTACTTTGAATCTTGCACAAAAAGCTGTACATGAAACATTTTGAGAAATATACCTCACGTGATGAACATATTTAATCCAGTGAAGAAGTTCCTTATTATTATTAAATACTTTTGGTGAGGCGGTAACTCTGAGTCCAGATCCTCTGTCAAGTTTTATTGTGTCTTATTCTGTCCAATAAATCTCAGTCATTTATTTATATGGGCTCCGCATGAGTCCTACAAAAATAAACGTAAGACCCGCATAAATGAATGATTGAGATTCATTAGACAGAATAAGACACCATAAAACTGGACAGATGATCTTGTCTCGGTAACTCTATATATGAAACTCTCGAAACTCTAGTACTAATTTAAACGCGATATGGTTCCCACCAAATATTATTTTGTATTAGATCTGCGCCATGACTACAAACAGGACTACGAAGGAGGAAATAGAAAGTGACATTATAAATACTCAATTTAGATAGAGCGCAAGCGACATTTACGGGTTGGAGTGTTCTTGCAAAACCAACATCCAAGGATCCTTTGCCATTTGTTTAACTCCAACATCAGGTCGTATCAAATATAGGATTATCACTTATTGCCACAATCATGTACCGTAAAAATGAAAGCAGAGACTATGATCACTACAATATACAGATCAAGAAAAAAGTTTATTTATAAGTGGAAAATACAAATTAATTCTCGTGCTGATATAGTTCATAGAAAAGTTTTCATTGAACTTAAAGAATAGTCAGGTTTTATATTTAAGGTTTCTGGATAACTTAATTCATGTAAATTTTTTTGACTTTAATATCAAAATACGCATAATAGAATCCTCCAAACATGTAACAGACTGAATAGTATAGTATTTCTTACCCTCTACGTTATGAATTCCTAGCTCCTCTTCATACATATTGTCATCATCACTATTCACTATAAATATATGAACCACATTAGAAACATATGGGATAATGATAAAATAGGCGATCAATTCACTACAAGAAAAATGAGATTTAGCAACGAAAATTACCAACAAAATATGAAAGTTTTCTGTTGGTAAGCTAAGGTTAGCGACAAAATTTACTAACGGAACACGTCGTCGGAGAAACGACCGTAGGTAATAATTGGCAACAAAGTACAGAGTTTCGTCACAAATTTACCAACGGCTAGCTCCTATTTTGTTGCTATATTTAGCGATAGTAATTTTTGTGCTATTGGTAAATTTAGCGATGACATATCTGTTTTGGTCAATAAATTTAGTGACAAACATGTAGTTTCCGTTGGTAATCTTACCTATAGATACCAAAATTCGTCGGTGAATTCACGACTAACTTTACTGACGAATATTGACCAACCATCGATAAATTTACTGCATTTTATCGATGGAGGTTGGTTGTCTGTCGGTAAATTCATTGTATTTTACCAACGAATTTTGTTTTTTAGTCAGTAAATTTAGTGATATTTTTTAAAATTTTCCCTACATTTAATTTAATTTTATAATGTTATGATTGATGTATAACTTATACAGTTATCAGTTATTTGTTGATAATATTTTGATTTGTTTCTCCATTTAATTTGTTAAAATAGAAAATTGATTGATAATATAAAGTAAAATTTATCTTAATTGATAATAAAAAAATTATTATGTACAACAATAAATATTTAAGTAATACAAAATGACTAAAGCTACGCTATTCATTTGGTGAATGTGAATGCTCTAAATATTGCGATGAGGTGCTACCCTTCTCCTTCAACTCATCCATCTCATTACGGAGTTGGGCTATGTATTCCATCGACTGTTGAATTGAATTGCCAGTGCCTGTGCTGTGCTCTGCAGCTCACGGACTTCATTGGATGCGGACCGCCTATTAGATACTACTGTACTGGATGTAGAGGATTGCAAATAACATGTGTCCGTAAATGAACCTAAGTCGAAGATCCTTCCACGATAATTCCTACCACCTACTGCATGGCGATTGGTTTGACTCTCATCAACATTTTCAGACTATTGAGACTGTCGTTAAATGCTTTCCTATATTTGGTCCTATCAGAAGGTAATGTTTATGTTAATAAACGATAATTATTAATCATTAATATTAAAGCATAAACTTCACATACATTTAGTTCTCTACATCTGATGTTGACGAAGGTCCCATTGTCATACTTCTTAGTGTGAATATGCAAAAAGAGCTGACGGGAAGTAAGCTTCCTGCCCATAGACTTTTCTTGCATCAAAATAAAATGTTATAAGTGAACTACAATTTACAAAAATTTCGGCAGAATTTTTTCTATTTTTATGATATTTACCCCATGTTGAACAAAGAAAGTAATCCAACAATACAACCATATATGGCACCAGATATTTATAACATTATCATTCTCCATAATACACATATTTTCATTCCAAAATCCACACATCAAATTAAATTGAAAAACATCAAATTAAAAAATTTAGAATATAAGTGTAAAGTATAGATACTTACAAGTCCCTCTATATGCTTATGGTAGGTAATAGATCTTCCAGTGTGTACGGGAAGATTCTCTCCCCCCGGTCCTCCACATTTGTTGGTAAAATTATGCTCTGAAATGGACATTGCCTTGGGTGATGTCCAATACTGCTGCTAATGACTCCATATTTCTTCAGATATATAAGGAGTTCGTACACAAGTCTTGTGTATAACACCAACAAAGTTTCTATAACGTGTACGAGCTCGTCTTTCTCATACTTTATAAATAATCTCGTCAAATTCAAAATCCAAAAAAAATCTTTATGAAAAAATGGAAAAAAATATGATAAGTACTTATAACCTACAATATTTATCTAATTAATATATAAAAATTAATTACAAAAAATATATTTTTTGTACCTCAAGCTCCTGATAATAAAAGTCTTTTGTTACCTGAGAAATATTCTTCCATATATAACCCTCAAGATCAATCTTCTCCTTGAATTTGAGTGTCATTTTTTTTAGCACGGTCCATACGAAATCAGCCTAATATAAAAATGATTTTATATCATTTTTAAATTTAAACCTATACCTAATTATAAACATATGTTGTTTCATGTATTTTCACTTACAAATTGTTGACAATTGTGATATTAGTTTTCCCATCAACTTCCTCAGCTCCAACCTGGAGGCCGCCTCTTTCATCCACATCATTTACCCCTGATATCTCTGTCGGTATAGAGATGGTGGATGGTGTAACAACAGGTACGAAAGGTGATACTTTATCTACAAGTGTAGTAGCTGGAGGCACATCATCTAATTTTGTTGCAATTGTAGAATATGATGCTTTACCTGGAAAGTATCTGGCTCCAAATTGTGGTCTGAACCTTGGTCGCATGATATCTTGTTTTCTCTTTGGTGACATATTTTAGCCTGAAATTCATATTTTATTGAATATTTCATAAATATAAAAATTTAAATTCAATATATAACAATATATTGTTGATTCAATAATTAATTTATTGAATATAATATTGTATTGCAAACACAAATTAATCACTTTTAGTACTTAAATGTAAATCAAAATCATCATTATCTTCTTTGTCTAAAGAATTAGAATCAAACTCAGTCTCCTCTTTAGATCTTTTGCCCTCTTCATCCTCTCCAGATGAAATTTCAACATATTCATTATTTGGATCATTCAAAGGTTCATTCTTGTCACATGTAAGGATGCATTTATTTCATAAACATATTCCTGAAACGCTTCACTTTCAATTCTTTGTTCTCTTTTTCCATGTGCTTCAAAAACACCTTTAAGTGTAACTTTGCAAACGGCCAACCAATCTGACTTATCTCATTGTAAGCTAGGAAAAGGGACATAATACACTTGTATTGCTTGCATTGCCAATACGAAAGGTTCAAATTGTCTAAATCTTCTTCGCTGGTTGATTTCAACTAGATTGTATCAGCTATGCACTTTTGTATCAACATTCGAAGTTGGATCAAACCAGTCACACTTAAATACCGCACTCCACTTTATTGGCAATGCAGGGTACTCAATTTCAAGTATCTCACTAATTTTACCATAGTAATCCATCAATTCTCCCCGTATGCAAACCTTACTATTTACTGTTGCTATGCTATGACCATTATATTTGTATCCATTAATGAAATGCACCAGATACGATTTACAGTTCGCAGAGGTCCTTTCGCAAGATCACATATGAACTTGTTCTGTTGGATTTTCTAAGGCTTACACAAAAGAAATTATCATATTAACTAATATAATGTCATTTGAATACTTTAATCTTATAATTCAATCATTTCAATAATTGTAAGTGAAAACTTACATGTGTCTCAAACCATCGAGGAAAGTGTCTTCCAACTTCTTTTCGTTTTTTCAATTGTGAATAACACTAAATTTTAAAACCCAAATAATCAATTTCAACTTATTGCACGAAAGGTTAAACCTTTTGACAGTTTAATAAAATATAACCATGGATAGTCTCTATTTCTTCCTCTATTAACATTCTTCTTGTTGAACGTCTATATGTTTGCTTAGGATATATGAAAATGGATAAGTTACCATTATCATCACCCGTTCCTCCCCCATCATCATTATGAGGAACTTTTCTTTCTCTTGTTTGAACACGCAGCTCAAAATAATGTGAACAAAATGTGCTTGCTTCCTCCACTAAATAAGCATTACATATCGAACCTTCAACTCTAGCCTTGTTTTTGACATTTTTCATCAAGTGATGCAAATAACTACATTAAAGAATAGGGCTATTACAATTATGTTATTAAAACATGTTATTATTTCAATTTAACTATTTACCATAATTACCTCTCAAATGAATACATCTATCGATATTGAACTAGACCAGCAAGTTTAGCCTCGTGTGCCAAATGCACAGATAGATGCTCCATAAAGTCCAAGAAGTTTGAAGGAAAAATCTCTTCTAATTTGCACAAAATTACTGGAATTTCTCTTTCTAGTTTTTCTATTGCAACCAATTTTATTTCAGATGATGTAAAGCTTTTGAAAAACAAACTTAATTATGTAATAACTTCCTAAACCTTATTCAGTTGCAACTTACAAAATGCAATTGGAATTAGCCAAACACATAACAATCATGATTTTTCATCCCTAATAATTTGCACTTTCTCATGTCCACACACCTTGCTAAGTTTGAAACATAACCATCGAGAAACTTTAGACTTTTCAATCATTCACACAAAATTTTCTCTTGTTTTTTGTTCAAAGTGTAATATACTTTCGGATATTTACCGGTGTGAAAATCTTTATCTATCTTATTCCTTCTACAAAAAAGTTTCAAATAAGCTCGTGATTTTGTATTGTCCTTTATCCACCCTTTAATGTTCATTATGGTATTGAACAAATTGTCAAAAATATTTTTTCAATATGCATCACATCTAGATTATGACATATCATATTAGTTTTCTAATATGGAAAATCCCAAAAGATGCTTGGTTTTCTCTAACCAAAGTTTTTACTAATACTTGTATTAACTTTTTCAACTTCAAATTCTATAACTTTTAGCAACCCTAATTCATCATTCTCCTACAATATCTCTTCACCAGATTTGTGAGGGGGGAGGAGGAGTTTGTACCATCCTATTCTTAATAAACTTTTGTTTATTGCGTCTAAATAGATGATCTGGAGGAAGAAATTTACTGTGGTTGTCAAACCAACATGTTTTGCCCCCGTTTAGAAGATAAAAAGCATCAGAATTATTGCCACAACAAGGACAAGCCAATTTCCCTGCTATGCTCCATTCAGACAATATAGCATATGCTGAAAAATAACTAAATAGTCCACATCAAAGCTGCTCTCAACACAAAATTTTGTTTCAGAGACACATTATATGTCTCCACACCATATTCCCAAAGATGTAATTCAGATATCAATGGTTGTAAGAACACATCAATTTTATGCTTTGAATTTTTAGGTATTGGCACAATCATTGTCAAGAACATATATGCCTCATCATATACATCTATGGAGGCTAATTATAACGAGTAATTATGATTGGCCATGATGAATATTGTTGGTCAAATTGACCAAAAGGTTGAAATCCATTCGTCGACAATCCCAACCTAGCATTTCGACTTTCAGCTGCAAACTCATAATGAGTGTTATTGAAATGTTTCCATGCCAGTGCATTCGATAGATGACTCATTATTCTATCTTCTTGTTTGTGTTCATTATGCCATCTCATATGAGATGCAGTAACATCAGAAACACACAGTCTTTGAAGTCTCGGAATTAGAGAGAAATAATGCATCCGCTTCTACGGTACTAATTTCTGCTTTATATAATGCTTTCTAGGCTTGAACCTAGATTGATCACAAAATTTGCACTATTGTAATTCCATATCATCTTCTTAATACAACATACATCCCAATTTGCAACTATCAATTTTTTCAACAGGCAAACCAAAACCCTTAACAAGTTTTTTCATATTGTAAAAACTATCAACCATTGTATGATCAGGAGGCAATGATTCATTATACCATCTAAGAATTTTATCAAAACTATGATCAAAAATATGCCCTTCAAACTTTATGTTTAATATTCAAGCAGTTGAAGACAATTAAGTCATTTTCTCACAATTTGGCCATAATTCTTTGTCAACTGAGTGTAGTAAGTCAAAAAAATTGTTTTACACGTGCGTTTGATTCTTCTTCAAGATTTTTTATATTTTCCTTTAAGGTATAACCGACTGCATCATAAACTATTTGCATGTAAGAATTTTCAGTTGCACCCACACCATTTGTTCTAAATCCAATCCCTCTTTCAAACTCATCCACATTTACTAACGAGTTTACTTCATTACCCCTTGAGGTGCTACAAATCAATGACTCCCCATATTGTGTCCACTCAAAATAACTTAGTTCAATTTTATTGTAGTAGGTAATTGATCACTATAGTGTTGAATAATCTTTATAGCTACTTGTATTGTTAATTATACATGCCCCAAAACCTAATTAAGAATGTAGAGAGGTTGTTAAAGAATTTCTTTTGGTCTAGCAAGTCAAATAATGCTTTAGGACCCAAATTTAAATAGATTAAGGTTTGCTCAACTAAAGAGGAGAGATATTTGAGAATAAGCTTAATAGGAAACATAAATAAAATGCTTATAATCAAAAGGAATCGGAGTTTCTTTACCATGTAGTAAGTGGTTGCATTCCTATATCATTAAAGACCAAAATTTTTAAAGAATCAAAGCCAAACCTAACAATTTTTGGACTCTTAACCAAATGCTTAAGTTTGAGAAATAATGTGAGTCAATAAATGAAAGTTAGAATTAGGAACAAGAGAAAAACATGGTTTTAGTTCAATAATTGGAATGAGTTATGTCCTTGATACAAAATTTAGTGTTTGAATAACCTTAAGCTATTATTCTACTTAAAAACCAAAGTAAATGTGATTACTTCATATGGAGAATGACACTATAGACATAAAGTATTCAACATAATTTTAAGGGGGTAATCAATCCTAAAGTCCACAACCTTTTAGGATTTTTTCAATTTGGTACCTAAGATTTCAAAATTTTTAATTAAATGACCAATTTTTTAAAATCTTAATAATTTAGCTCAAAATATTAAGAGACGGCTGATTCACATGGCAGAATGGTAATAAGAATGAAAATGAATATAGTGAGAAATGAGAATGGATATAATCATTATAATTATAATGGTTGGTTAAAAGGAAAGAACGATTATCATTATCATTGATAGTGGTTAGTTTGTTAAAAATAATAAGAAATAAAAATTGTTATATTTTACTTAATTAATTAATTATTTTTAACTGATTAATGAATTATATTGTAATCAATTAATTTGATTTTAATTCATCAATTAATTATATTTAATAAAAAATTAAAAAATAAAATAAATAAGTATCAAGTGTCACGCCTATGACACTTATTGTCACAATGAAACTTTTTTTTTTGAAACGGAGGAACCCGCAGCTCCCTTTGGATGTGTATTGGGTAAATCTCCGGATTAATGCAATAGCTTATAAATCACGTCAATTGGGTATTTCTCACTAGGAAAATCCTGTACGACAGGCTCGATCGAGAGAGCGTAGATAGGGGGAATCGAACACAGAATCTTTTGGCCTCATGCCCCTCCACTCCACCAACTCGACCACCTCCTAATTGTCTTTACAATGTCTGTTAATAAGGAATGAAATTTATTTCTCTTATATGTGGGAGGTATCAAGTAATACCGAAAAGTGGGATTTCAAGAAATAGTTCATTCAATCATAATAAATAACCAAGCAACATTGATCATTCTTTACCCATTGATTCATTCCCAAAACCCTTAACCAAGCACCCAATTAGTTTTTGCTAATATGGCTAATATATAGACTGTGACATTTAGTAGATATGTCACATCATTCAAAATAACTTTTTGAACTTAATTATTAATGTTTTATAAGGTTGGTTACTTAATTGAAAATTTTAAAAACTTGAGCACTAAATAAAAAAAATTAAAAGGTTATAAACTTTTGAATATGTTATCCATAATTATGACCTCTATCCTAAATTACAGACCAAATATAGAAGAAGAAGATAGGATAATACAGAGGAGTCACACTCAAAAGGCTTAATCAACAAATCTTACCTAAATTCAAAGCACCAACAGAAAAAGCAACTTGGAAAAAACCGGTATCGTTCATTAATAACTATCCTAAGGCTTCCTTTATATTTTTGCTAGGAATCAATCAAAGATTAAAAATATTGAATAAATTGCAAGGAAATTTTCTAGCAAATATCTTGTGTAAACTTTATAACCAAGTCCATGAAACCTTAAAGCAAATCTTATTCAACTATTGCTACTCAAAACTTATTCTAGAGCCAAGCTTTAATCTATGTAAAATAGAATTCTATGAAAGCAATTGGCCTCAATTCATAGTTTAGGCTGAGCAGGTGAGATATACACAAAAGGGTGACCTAACATTCTTTAAACTAGCTTTAAGCTACAAAGTTTATGTACATGGAGAGAGAAGAATAAAGGACATTCCAACATAAATCTTGGAGCATCCAAACTTTTTTGTAGAGCACATTTTAATGGATTGAAGAGTTAATAATAGCATAAGAGGCCTATCTAGGTACGAGCACAAAGTTAACCTCCGTATGGAGTGTTTTTCAATTCCGGAGGATCTCTGTTCACTTTGACAGGTAACACAAAGAAGGAGCTCTATAGTTCATCTCTTACCATGACTCGAGTCTCATGACCATTGTATGATCCTCCATTTAGTTCTTGTATGTAATATGATTGCTCTACTTATTCATGAGTTAAATGAATATTTGTTCACCTTTTAAAAAAAAGTGTTCGACATTTCATACCTCTTAACAATGATTATCTAATAAATTTATATGTGTTGATTCATATCTATATATGCATATGCATTTGCCTATTAGGTGAGAAAATTTATATTATAAAGAAATTAACCTAAAGAGTGAAAAAGCCAAGCAGATCATGTTACCATATGTTGGGTCCTATTTGTATATGTATGTATATTTACTTATTAAGTGATAATAATTATAATATAAAAAATTATAGTCACGGGCTAGCTAAGGAAGGCCTTTGAGGTGTAATGATAATAGCACTTAATTTCGAATAATTAAGCAACTCTCAGCCTTTATTTGAATTGAAGGAAAGCAAGAGAAAAGAAAGGAAGAGAATTGTACTTCTCTTGATTTTCATTGTTTGGACAAAAATAAGCAAAGGGAAAGTGAGAGAATGGAGAGGAATAGGAGAGAAATTTGGACCAAATGTATTTCCCATCAAATTGGTGAGAAAGGAGGAAAAATTTAAGATAAGATAAGCCTAATATAAGTAAATTATCATTGTATCCTTATTTAACAAAAAAGACACAGCTACATTATGGGCATAAAGGTCTCAAAAAATTCTTTTGTCCAATATAAGTTTCAATTATCTCCTTTGCTAAATTAGAAAAACAAACGGAGGAAAGGAAATTCCATTTCTCTTTCATTCTTTTCTCCTTTTTTTTCCTCAATATTTTCTTTCCTTTCCTTTTTGCAAGTAAGGATCCAAACAAAGGTCAAGTAATTGATACCTAGTGACAATCTTAATTATGATAAGTTGAAGATTGAAAAGTCCATTTTAACCACCCAACCTATGCCTTTGGCTTTGGTTTTATTGACGTCAGGGACGTAGCTATATACACACTTGGGGGGTCACTGGGTTCCCCAAGTTTTTTTAAAAAAATTATTTTTAATATATATATATATAAAGATATAGTTATTTAAGGGTTAGTGGTGTACTGGGCCTCCCAAAATTTAAAAAATTAATTTTTGAGCCCCCTATCTTAAATTTCTGACTCCGTCACTGATTGACGTGCCCATTTCTCAGTCGCAACTATAGAAGGAGCCTATCAAAATAAGTACCACACAATCCCGATTTCCTTATCTCTTTTGAGATGTACTACCCATGGTATTAAATAATAGCTTCACATTTCTTATCTCTTCTTCTTCTGCTCGATATTAAACCAACGAATATGATTTTAAAGCTCGATCGACAATGGTATCTAAGTGCTCTTAGTAGCAATTAAGTCGATTGAACACTAGAAGTAAAAACTTAGAAATTGCATATCATAAACCGGCCATGTATGTATATTTGAGTCGTAACATCCAGCGGCCAACACAACAGACTTATTGAATCAAGTTTAGAGTCCAAAAATATATCAAAAGCATCCTAATGAATACTTAACAAAAACCATTCATAGACTCTGATAGTAGAAAAAGGAAATGGTTGATCATTCTGCAGTGTCCGTGTCAAAGAATCTAGGAGGCTTGTAGGCAATGAAACTGATGCATTGGACTTGGCGAACATTGTCGAAGCCAATGATTCTAATGTATGCCTGGGGGTATGCTTTAATGCAATCGTCCAGCTCCTTCAAAACCTGCGCTGGGTCGTTGCAACCGAACATGGGCAGCCTCCACATTGTCCAGTAGCGACCATCGTAGTATCCTGGTGACCTGTGGTTCTCACGGTACACAAACCCGCGCTATACAACAATTCACAAAGTTAAAACAGAATTAGATTAGTTCTCCTGCAAATCTCATATGCCATAACATTATTTAGTCACTTAAAAACTGCGTTGTGATACTTAAGAAAGTTTTAAATAGTTAAGATGCTAGCGATACTGCATGCGTCAATCAATTCCAACATACGGAAATATATATAGTTCCAATTCCGCGAACTAAAAATAAGGTAGCATTAACCAAGAAATTGCCATTACGTAGTGTAAGACTTAAAATGATCACCTTCGGCTCGAATTCCAAGCAAGGAATCCATCCCTTGCGCAGAAGGTATGAAACTTCCTTGGCCAATTGTTCCCTATTAAGTTGTGGAAGATATGAGAGTGTCTCGAAGAACTTCTTCTTAATGGGAGGCCACACCTGCCATGCTCACCACCATATATACAGACTTGTGAGTTAAGCCACGAGTTAACTTGTTTTAGGATTAAGTTCCGTTTCAGAGTTCTGTCATTACAGTTTCTTTTAGGTAACCATTATAGCACACCAGTAAATTCATCTCGAGGTATAAACAATAGAACTCGTTGTGGCTACAACATGCGCAAAGAAATTGAATATTAGACAATTAGTTTATCTATTTACACAAAGCTTCAGATACAAATTTTGTTCGAAGGATAGAACTTGCCTGCATGCAAGAAACCTTTCCACCATTGCTAGGTAGAGAGGTGATGTCAGTGCTAGTTTTGGGGGGGGCTGGGAAACCAGCGGTCGATTTCAGGCCAGTGAACGGTGCCACCATAGTCGCCTGAGTTGGGGTGGCACGGCTAATGCTAGCCACAGTCGTAGTTGATAACATAGAGGAAGCCATTACACCTTCTTCTTCTTCTACTACTTCTTATCTGTTACACAGGTTGTAGAAGAGTCACCACTTCCCCTTTTTATAAACTTGAAACCCCATATGCGAGCTGCTTCCATCCAATGGTTGACATTTGGTTTTGCATGGACGGCAGACCTATCAACCATTCGATCTTTACAACGTTCTAATTGGATCGCAGCCTTATCGTTTGGCACCGTAGCCGGAGTGCCACGTGGCGTTAAGGGTCCGTAACCTTATCTCATCTCAATGGAGAATGAATTGAACGACAGCCCTCCAATTTCTTCTGTTTCTGGGAGTCGGGAGTTTGGACCACTCATTTGGTTGGAGATATTTGGATGAGAGCAGTGGTGATATCATAAGATGAAACGTCTTTCCTCTACGTACAATTAATAAGTGGTTGTGTTTTGGATAGTTATTTAATGGATTTGGAGAACTTTGGGATTGGGAGTGACCAAATTGTGGTTGAACAGTAATAGTCTGGGGTGCCACACTTGTAGGACCCTGAAACTTTCCACTATGATATATGCATCTTTTTTCAATGTTATTTTCTTACATATAATCAAGTTTATTTCTGCCTTTTCTTTCTCAGTTCAAATAAAAGAAATGGGGCTCTTTCATTCGAGTTCAGAATTGCTTTATGGGACAATGAATAGGTGGTGGACCTTTACGTACGTCCAACTTACAGAAACTTTTTGGCCTACATTGCGAGACTCGTACAACTTATGGTAGCAATTGCAGGCGAATGAAGGAGCTCCTCATCCTAAATCTGCCACCCCTTTACATCTCAATCATTCGATCACTTCTTCTGTGATTTGCTTGTCTAGTAGCCAAAGACATCGCATACAATGAAGAAGTACAACTTCAGCCAATCAATGAGGATTCCCTTGGGAGCAATCCCTGGAAATGTGTTATAATTGTATTCACCTCAAAAGTAATTGTTACAAGGAGTAAATGAATGATAATTGAAAAAATGTAACACTACTATTCCTTTGTAAGAAGAGGCTTATAATGTCTTGCATGATTTACTTTGGTTAAAGATAGCAGATAAGACTGAGAATTACTTGCGTTAAATACTGAACATAGTGAAGATTTTAATCAAATCGCGCCTAAATATGTGAAATTGCATTGGATTCCCTAGTATGTCATCCTCTCCATGTCTAGACAATGCATACAAGAGCTAAAGAGCAGAAATATATGCAGAAACACGATGTGCCCATTACTGCATCAGGATCATATACTCAGACTGGATTCAACACTCTTAGCTCATCTTTTGATTATCCACCTAGCACCACAGTAGAGTCATATCATAGTTAAGAGCCATCAACAAGAAACAAAGTAGCTACTTTACGACTATGAATCCAGAGCTATGGATAACAAAGTAATGAAGAATTCTGAAATACGATCATCAAGATATCTCAAACAATGTGCCCCTTGCAGGACAATAGTAGCAATAAATCACATATATACACTTCTTTTCTTCGGTAAAAATAATCAGGATCCTTTAAACACTACGGTATACTAAGAGATATATATACATGT
The DNA here is from genome assembly GCA_027478595.1 of Erythroxylum anguifugum. Taxonomy (NCBI): domain Eukaryota; kingdom Viridiplantae; phylum Streptophyta; class Magnoliopsida; order Malpighiales; family Erythroxylaceae; genus Erythroxylum; species Erythroxylum anguifugum. The sequence goes on from JANIPN010000007.1 coordinate 23,320,769, forward strand.
GCTTGTTGCAAGTGAATTAAGTAATTAACAACATAAATTCCTGAAGGATGAAATCCTTGGTATCTTCACACCAGTGGATCAAAACTTCCAGTCTTGTGAGTTGGACCTAGAGCCCACCATAAAAAGGGGCCTTAACATTTCCCAAGTTTAGCCTTTAGGTAAGCATTGAATGTAGAGATTCTAGAGAAAGTTGGTGAGTAACTCAAATAGCAAATTCCAACGAGGCAACAATGTTGATAGTTACGTAATAAAGGCTTCTTAACATGTTAGCATAATAGTCTGACTTGAAAACAAAGAAACTGTCCCATTTTACAACGATATTAGCATTGAAAAAGGAAAACGTTGTGGACGTAGCAACTTCCATATTTATCAAGTTGACGTTAACTTTCAGTTAATTATAAATAGTTTTGAAGTATTTAGGATATATTTTTACCTTCTAATTTCTTTATTTTCATCAATATATGTATTTAAGGTACTCTAACTCAAAAATTAGTAGCAAAAAATTTCACAATTCTGTCTTCTAAGTTCTGAGTATAATTTAAAGGTAAAGTTTCTTATTTTTTAATGTATTTTAAACTTATTAAATATTTGAATATGTTATAATTAATTTGTAATTTGTCATTAATGTGGACATTATATTAGCTTATTTCCTAAGTATGTTAATTTATTGTATTTTTAGAAATTAGTGTGTCTCTATCATTAAAATTTGCCTTTTGTTTTTGTTTTTTTATTTTTAATATTAGATATTAAATTTTGCTATTTATTTTTTCCTTTATCACAGATATAATACCATTTATATATCTTTGTGATATATTGTGAAGCTATTGGAGTTTGGTCGTGCCTGCATACTTCTTCCAGTTTCATACAGGTGCTTTTATTCTTTTTCTAGTCTAACTGTATTATAATTAGTTTATATTATGTTGCTTAAAAAGCATTTGTCTAGAAGTGAAAAAAAGAAAACAAGTAGCATAGTTGATATAATCCAAAAAAGGAGCAATTAATAAATTTATTAAAAGAGTAGACTCCTCTAGTGAGAGTCCCAAGGAATTAGGTGAAGGTAATTTTGAACAACATAAAGAAAACTTAAGTGATGAGATTCATATTCATGAAGATATTAGAAATCTGA
>JANIPN010000007.1:23649845-23663734 GCA_027478595.1 Erythroxylum anguifugum
TTTACACCTAACTCTACTCCTTTCATTCCAACACCATTTCTACATCAATAAGCATCCAATTTAGTCAAGAAATCAGCAACAATTTCATCATGCCATTCACTTGAACAAATAGCCATAAAATGGCAGCACACACACACACAATTTTCTATCATCAATTACCACTCATCTAACATCATAAAAACTAATTCAAAACACTTAATTTACCAATACAATATTCAACATCATTCATCCTCAATCAACCATAAATCAGCCAAGATAATAACCTACCTATTTACACCAAACACAAGGTCAAGCAATTAATATACAAGTCATCATAATAAATGCCTTTAACTAACATAAAACACACTACTTACCTATTTAAGCTCCATTCTTCCAATCTTCCTAACTTCCCACAAAATTCCTAATTTTCCCTACCATAAACGATCATCGGTGATGGGATGTTACATTTATAAATGTCATTACATTTTGTTGATCGAATGGGCTGGATCATGTGAGTGAAGAGTTTGAAGTGGAAGATCCAAGTCCAAGAAGAAAATTTTGGGCCTGAAACGCTTGTAATTTTTTTATGTTTCTAGGATGGACAATCAAAAGTGGCTTGATTAGTTCATATGATAAATGGGTAAATGAATGCAAATAATCTATGATATTATGTAATTGCATGTCATTTAGAAAATTGCCAACCCTAGGCCTTGGGATGCATTCATTATGTATGAGATATATAATGAAACAATATAGGGTGGATAATAAATTGTATCTAGACAAGATGGTATTTAAAACTTAAAGCCCAAAATGATTGAGTGGTAGAGGATGCTTATATGAGAGTCCACGATCTCCAAATGATGGCCATTTGCATGCGGTGAAGTGTTACTCCCCACCGGAGGGCATGAATCCTAGATCTTGCATGGTTTGGGTCTCCTTAAGGATAAGTCCACTCATTGGTATCAAATGTGACCTCCTACCGAGGCATGGTTTGCAAGTACCTTTAGCGAATTAATCAAATGGTCAAATACTCAACATATTTTATCAATAACCTACCCACCTTAGCTCGGTCGGTAAAAGTATGGACCAAATTATGACGCTTCTCAAAAAGTAGGGCCTGAGATGCTTGGTAGTTTTTTTAGTGGGAGGGTCCCAATTTTACTTTTAATGGATAAGATAGCCCACCTTCACTTGGTCTGTCATAGATAAGAAAAATAACCATCTTATAATGTTTAAAATTTTTAAGTTTTGTTAAATCTATCATCATGCGTACATGCATCATGATTTTATACAAAGTTACAATATTGTTGACTAGTATGCTCATGTTTTAATAATTTATATTTTCAGGCATAATCAACCACAAAATGAATCCACTCACTTTGCTCTTGACAAATAACAAATAGGAAAATAGAGAAAATTTTAATGAATGGAGATGTAACCTTGACATTGTTCTTCAATATGAACGTATTTCATGGGTATTAACCGAAAATGAACCTACATCTCTGGGTGGAGATTCAACTCTTGAGCAAGTCCTACAATATGAGCCTTGTCAGAATGCTGAAAAGACTACTAAGTGTTATATTCTAGTTTCTGTCAGTGGTATGTTGCAAAAGCAAATTGCTTGTATGGAAACTGATAGTGCAATGGCTTATCACATACATAAGATGTTTGGTGTGAGGACCAAGTCTGCAAGAGTGAAAGCTATCCAAACCTTTCATAATCTCAGACAGAAACCTGGCGAACCGGTATGGGATTACATGATGAAGGTAATCTTTGTGGTCACTAAGGCTGAGATGCTTGGGGCAGATATGGATGCAGACACGCAGACGATAATGATCATTAATAGCTTAAACTCTTCTTTTCAGCAATTTTAGTATTCTAGAGGAACACTAGTAGTGTGTCGTAACACTACATAAAATAATTAAACTTAAAACTATAACTAGTGATAAGTCTAGGTGGATCCCATAAAGAGTGTGTGTAATGCTTTCGAAGTGATTAATGGATTTAAAGTCCAGTTCTCGGTTCAATCTCGGCCTACACATGAATAAGCATACTTCAATGTCTTGACAATTTTGTGCATCTTTTAGAAACTATTAATCGTATGTTAACAACAAGATCTATTCACCTCAATTTTCCCTTAGGTTATGTTTAGTTAAGATAAGCTCTTTAACTCAACATAGCTATCATATAGCCTACAACAAGCTCTTCATCTTAAATAGGACAATTGCATTACAAATTAAGAAACAAATTAATCTAGGTAACAACCACATAAGGTTAGGTCATTTAACCAAGGTTATGTTATCCTTATTGATTCAACACCATTAGTTGTGACAAATGAATCCAAACATAGCTATTACGTATTTTACTTAAGATTCTAGCAATAGGTTTATATAAAAACAATCTAATAGAGCATTAAGATCATTATTACGTGAAACCCAATTCAATAAACATAGGATAACATAAATAATACTTAAGAGAGAAAGAGCATAATACACAATGTAGAGATGCCCAAATAGTGTCTTCGACTTAATTTCATCTCGGAACTATAATGGAGAAGCCTAGCTATACATGGGTCTCCAAAGAGTGCATGCTTTTCCCCTCATTTTCTACCAAAACTAATCTGTATTTGTTTAGCCACTAAAATGTCATTTTGTATTAAAAGTTGGGGTTCTGGGGAGATATTGGTATATGCTTAATTAGTTATACATTTATTCGATAACAATTAGTAATTAATTCTATAAAATTCTTAGGGCGCTCATTTTAGTTTGTATTTGATTTAGGTACAATTAGGAAGCGAAAGAGATAAAGTGAGATGAAAGCATAATATTTGAGCCATCTTCCTGAGATTAACACTCATTTGTCTCCATAGACCATGAAGAAGAACGACTAAAAGAATATGGGAGAAGAAAATGCAAAAAAATGAAAAGTACATGTTGCAACAAAAAGGGTCACGACTATGCTGAATTTGTCATCGCCATGACACATCTCTAATAGCAATGACACCCGTGACACATGTTACATAGGCGTGACACTCCTTGTCATGCCCATACAACAAAGCTTCATGACTGTGAGCCCTCAATGAGGCCATGCACGATATTGAGCTACCATACATGCCTGTGACATTTGGTTAGCTGTCCCGAAAACCTAATTTTTAGTATAAAAACATCGTTTTGATGGCAAAAACATTTATGAAAGGTTTGAGGAATCGTTTTTAAGTCGAGAGGTCTCAATTTTAAAGAAGAGAAGGGGAAAAGTTTCATTTATTTGGAGACCTATGGAGGGCTAGCTTCCTGACAGCGGTTTAAAGGTGATATCGATGTCGAAGAACCTGGTTAAACATTTCTTTCATTATTTTTTGTTCTTTATCTCTTAGGGGTTGATTATGTTATCCTTTATTTATTGTTTGGGTATTGCGTAAGAATGATTGAATGCTCTATTTGATTGTTTTTATATATGAACCCATTGCTAGAATCAAATACAATACGTAATCGTTATGTTTTTAATTCATTTATGGGAACTAATGGTTTTAATCATTAGGGATAACAAAGCCTAGGTTCAATGACCCAAACTTTTATGGTTGTTACCTTGATTAGAGTGGTAACTCGCAATGTGGTTGTCTATTAGAGTGGCAAGCTTCACTATTTATAGCCCTTAAAATACTAGAAGTGACTGGTCATGAATTGTAGTATGTAAAGGGTCGATCCCACCAGGAGTTGTGGAGTAATCTAATTCTAAGTTATCTAAGGCTAGAAATTAATAAAATGAAAATAAAATAGATAGGAAAGTAAACACGGATGATTGTCAAGATATTAATTTGCAAAATTAACTCAAAGAAATCAAATATTGAGCACCAATAACTCAATAATGGGAAATCACATAAGAGAATTTACTAAATTATGAAAGAGGGATTTATCCTATCATTAATCACTTTTGTGTTATTGGGATATTGGCTTTAGGATATCGTATGGTGGATTACTCTCTCTCAAGTTATAATCACTAAGCCCTAATTAATAAAACCTAATCAAGTAGAATCACTTGAATTGTTATCTATATATTAACTATCAGTCCATAACTTAATCAGTTCTTAAGCTCTCTTAACTCTCATTAACATTGCCCAATCATTTTACATTCGATTAACCCTCTTGGCTTATTACCGAAGTATGAAGCTACAGTAATCAATCACAACACCTAATCAAAATAATACAAAAAAGATCATATTAACATTGCAATAAGTTTAAATCCCTATGAAAAGTTAGAACGTCATCCTTGATTCAAAATACATCATTATGTAATCCATCTCAATCTCATACATTAAATGAACGAAAATGAAAAATGGAAAGAAGGATTAAACTAGATTTGATAACCCGAGAAGGCAACAGCATCGGAAGACTCGCTTCCCCTCTCCTCTTCCTCCTCTTCTCTTTCTTCTTCTTCTATCCTCTTGAAGCTTTTCCAAAAATGGCTGAATGGAGGCTCTTCTTGGTTTCCATCTCATTCCTATTTATAGTATTTCTATTTTGAGCAACCCTAGGGTGTTTTTTGATTCTGAAAAGTCCAAAAAGCCGCTAAAAAACATAAGTTCGGATGGTCATCTACATTTGCACAATCGTGGAACTTGTTTAACCTTTTGTCACAATTGTGGCATATTGGCTATGATTGTGGCTAGGGATTTTGCCTCGAGCTTCCTCCAATTCTCCTCCATTCTTTGATATTTTCCTTGAAACACTGGCAAACACATAAAGTCACCTCAATAAAATAAAATTAAAGCTCAATCGCACTCTCTAACCCATAAAACATAAATACTTAACTAAATAACAAAATCCTAACCTAATCATGCACTAAACATTCAATTTAATAACTAAACATATACTAAACTACCCACTAAAATATTATGCAATCTACCACTATCACTGTCTAATTAAATCTAGAGAGCTTGTTTTAGGTTCGATAATTAGGTTTAATTAACAATCTCTTCTTAATTAAACACAATCTATGGAAAACCATGGTTAATAGAGTTTGTTGTTAACCTACGATTAATAGTTGCTAGGAGAGGCATAAGAATAACAACTCAATGAAGTATATTTAATTATGTGTAGGCAGAGATTAAACTGATGACCGTGTCCTTAACATATTCATCACTTTTCATCATTTTTAGATCATTTTCTTTAATTTGTTTTCATTTGCTTTGTTTTGTTTTATTTTCTTTTTTAAAAACCAACAACCCCTTAACCTAAACACCAATTTTTTCATAACAAAAGCTAATTGAACACTCTTTGTGAGATCAACCTAGACTCATAACTGCTATAGTTATAGGTCTAGTTATTTTTGGTAGTGTGATGACGTGCTACGACAATTTTGGCACCGTTGTTAGGGATTATGGTGCTTTACTTTTATTCTTGATTTTAATTGGTGTTTTATACATATTTGTTTGTAATTAGTTTCTTTTTAGATATTTATTGATCTTTTCACCTTTTGTTTAGTATTTGTGAGAAAAAAAAGATCCATATGGACAGAAGTAATTTTTCTTATAACACATATTCTTAAGCCTATAACTAAGTTTGGAGTGATCATAAGAACTTTAGTTATGGATGGGATAACTAGTGAAATTACTTCCATGATAGTTGGCAAGATATATAGCAATTCCTTTATCGACCAGAACCTTTTTATTACTACTCAGGTCCATCTCTAGAAGAAGTAGTTAATGTTATCTTTAGTTACAATTTGCAACTTCAACAGAAGGAAAGACAATTTTAACGGGATACAAGGTTTAACATCAAAAATTTAGAGGGGCAGTAAATATCAGGTACATCTCTAGAAGATTTAGTTGTGTCTCCTGCTACTAATACCCTAAAATTTTTGCATGGTATAATTTTTAAAGTTCGAAACTTGGCAAGCCAGGTGTCAGAAGATGGAAGCTCTCAATCACCTAGCATCACAAAGCAAAGAGATGCATCTATCTCAACCTGACATGTACCAAAGGGATGTTAGTGTAGAGACCTTACAGAGTGAAAAGGAGATTGAGAATCTTAAAAATACTACTCAAGGAATTGCTTGTGAAGAAGAAGTGGAGAAGGAGCTTGAAGAAAAAAATGATACATCATTCAGTTTAAAGGTGAGTACTGAGCCCATAATTATTATTGAAACTAACCCTTCACCTTTACTTAGCATATTGGAGAAATTGAACGAGGAGGAGAAAAGTGAAGAGATATTCCAAGAGTATAGGGACTCATTAAAGATAAAGATTTTGAAGATAGGGAGTATGCTAAAAATGAGAAGTCATCGACTTAGGCCCCATCATGAACAATCTCAAGCGGAGGAAGCACACGTGACGCCCGAAGATCATAATTTTGTCAAATGATGACGAAAACAAGCAGTCGAGCTAGCGACAATAAACAAAGGCACTATTTAGAAGGCAACACAAGGGAAGTGTATTTCTTTTCCTTAATGTTTTCACATTTCTTTCTTATATTCATTTGTGTTTTTACCTGTTTTTAAGTTTTCAATCGTAGACTCGTGATTAAGAAGTGGTTTGACTAGAAGAATCTATAACAACTTGACATGTAATTTTACTCTTATGATTGGTCAATATATATTAACATTAAAAGAGTAGTGACTAGTGGTAGACACAAGCCAATGAGATTTTAAGACTATATAGACAGTCACATCTATACCAGTTTTTGTTTATGTGTGACATTAAGGACATGTACATCCTAAATTTGCTTTGATTTTCTATTCAAGACCACATTTTTATCATGTGTGAACATGGAAATGATATAGACATTCTTTGTTTCATAAGCTACATTAGCGAAATAGCTCACCTATTGACGTTATTTTTCCCTTATTAAGCCCCCTTTAAGCTTTATTTTCCATTTCTTTATGATGCTAACCACATGACATGCTTTAAACCTAACAAAATGTCCAAACTAAACCTTAAAGCTAGTGAAGCAGTTGTTGATTGTTGACTTTTTGGATATACAAAAGTATAAGTGTGGGAGTGTGCATATGTGTGGGATGATTATAATTTTTAGGATGCCATTTTATGTCTTATCAATGAAATTCCCTTATTGATGTAGCTTCTTTCAATTTTTATATGGAAAGAAAAAGAATGAAAAAAATGAAAAATGAAAAGAAAAAAATATGTTTAGATAAAAGTATTAAGAAGGAAATTCATTTCTTTTTGTAAAGTTATTCATAAATAATTTCTCCTCCTAAAGTTGTATTGAATGGGTGATTTGAATACGATGCATATGAGGTAGATGTTGTTTTGAAATGATCACTCTTTATAGTTTAAATGTATTGTTATCATCAATTCTTACGAGTGATCCCTTCTAAATAGTTATGCTTCATGTGGTTTGAGGTGTGAGAGCGTGAATTTGAGCAGTGAAACGTGGTTTTTGGATTCATTATAGCTAAATGGTACTCAGTTTTGTGTGAATGTTATTTTTTGCACTTGATGTTACATTGAGCGTTACTTTTGGTTTCATTAGTTTTGATGGCTTTTACACTACATTAACCAAATATATCTCACATTACCTTTGCCTACATTACAACCTTGAAAAGTCCTTTGATTCATGATTATTCGCGTGACTCTTAGGGATGGAGAAATGAAATGATATGTAAAGTTGTGGAATGTTATGACTATGAGTGGTTTTTTAGTGTAGTGAATCTATATTTTTTAAACACACTTTATCAAGTCTAACTCTAGATTGCTCAGTTTCTAAAGGTCATGATTGTTGATTGATCATGAGTAGAAGCATTGAATGTTGAGTTCTTGCTATAGTTTTTGAAAGTTATTCATATTTACCTATGACTATCTATTCTTAGGAAATATAGGAAATAGGTAAATTTTTTAGGATGTGACTTTGATTTTAAGCTTTTGCATGAAGATGGTCAAAAGCTAAATGTGGGGGAAATTGATATGTTCTTAATTGGTTGCATATTTATTCCATAACGTTTAGTGATTAATGCTATGAAATGCTTAAGATACACACTTTAGTTCATATTTGATTTTAGGTATAATTCAAAAATGAAAGAGATAAAGTGAGTCGAAAATACAATATTTTAACCATCTTCTAAAGATTTTTCACTCATTTGTCTCCATAAAGAAAGAAGAAGAAGGATTAAAAGAAGAGGGGAGAAGAAAATGCAAAAAAATGAAGAGTATATGTTGCAGAAAAATGGCTCATTGCCATGCTTGAATTTGTCATGGCTATGAGACATCTCTCATGGCCATAACAAATGTGTCAAAGGCATGAGACTCATTTCATGCTCATGACACATGTCGCATGTATGTGACACTCCTTGTCACTCCTATAAAACAAAGGCTTATGGTTGTGAACCCTTAAGGAGGCCATGCACGACTGTGAGCCATCATACACGCCCGTGACTTTTGGCCAGCTATCCCAAAAACCTAATTTTTAGTATAAAAACATCGTTTTAATTATAGAAAATTTTATAAAAGGTTTGAGGAATTGTCTTCGAGTCGGGAGGTCTCAGTTTTGAAAAAGAGAATGGGCAAAGCCTCATTTATTTTGAGACCCATAGAGGGCTAGCTTCTCGACATCAGTTCGAAAGTGATATCGACGCTGAAGAAGCCAGTTAAGTATTTCTTTCATTATTTATTATTCTTTCTCTCTTATGGATTGATTATGTTATCTTATATTTATTGTTTAGGTGTTAAGTTAGAACGATTGAATGCTCTATCAATTGTTTTTATGTACAAACTCGTTGTGAGAATCAAATACAATACGTAGTCGTTATATTTCTGATTCATTTATAGTAACTAATGGTTTTAATCACTAGGGATAACATAGCCTAGGTTAAATAAGTTGAGGTTGTGTGATTATTGCCTTGATTAATTTGTTTTCCTAAATTTTGATGCAACTTTCCAATTAAATCTAAGGAGCTTGTTCTAGGTTGTTTGATAGCTAGGTTTAATTAACAAGCTCTTCTTAATTAAACATGAACTAAGGGAGAACCGGGGTTAACAGAGCTTGTTATTAATCTACAATTAATATTTTCTAAGTGATGTATAAGAATAACAACTCAATGAAGTACGTTTAATTGTGTGTATGCCGAGATTGAACCGATAACCATATCCCTAACGTATTCATCACTTTTCATCATTTTTTATTGTTTTCTTTTACTTGTTTTCGCTAGTTTGTTTTGTGTTGTTTTTTGTTGATAAATTAATATTTTGTTTTTTTATCTACAATTAATATTTTGTTTTGTTTTTATTTTATTATTTTAAAACCAACAAAAGCTAAACATTAATTCTTTTCATAACAAAGGCTAACTAAACACTATCTGTAGGATTGACCTAGACTCATCATTACCAGGTCTAGTTATTTTGATTAGTGTTACGATGCACTATTTCAGATACATGGTTTGATACACAGTCGTGTATCAAACTGTGTATGACAAGAAATTTCCCCAAATCGTGACTATGTACAGTTGGTACACGGTCTATGCATTTGGAAGATAAATTTTGTACGTACACAACTGGTTATACGAGCTATGTATCTAATCGTGTATAGTCACGATTTGGGGAAATTTCTTATGTATCCAACCATGTAAGTTAAAAAATTTATCTTTCGAATACAAACACGACTTTATAAGTTTATACACGACCATGTATCTTCCAGATCATTTAAAAGATTCATTTCCTTGGATTTATTTTCCCATCTTCACCCCAATCCACCTTCTCGTTCAACAAAGAAAATTGAGTGTGAACATTAAAAGAATGGCTCCAAAATGTTCTTTTAACTCACTTTAGCTTTTACACTTCCCAATTGTACCTAAAGCCAAATATAAACCAAAATGAGTTTCTTAAAAATTTCTTAGCATTAATCACTATGTATTATAGAATAAATGTATAATCAATTAAGCACATATCAATTTCCCCCACACTTAGCTTTTGACTGTCTTTCGGAAAAACAACAAAATCAAAGTCACAACCCAAAACACTTGCATATTTTCTATGATTCCTAAGAATATATAATCTTAAGAAAAGATGATTAAGTTTCAAAACCATGCCATGAATTTAACATTAAATTCTTCTAATCATGATCAATCAACAATCACCACCTTTAGAACAGAACAATCTAGTGGTAGACGTAGACAAAATGTGTTTAAATAAGATAGATCCATAGTACATTCATACACCATTCATGATCATCACATTCTATGACTTTGCATATCATTTCATTTCTCCACCACTAAGATTCACATGCATAATCATGAATCATATGACTTTTCAAGGTTATAATGTGGGTAATTCTTAAGTGATATGTATTTGGATAGTGTAGTGCAAAAACCATCAAAGCTAGTGAAACAAGAAAACATTCAATGGAACATTAAGTGCAAAAACCAACATTCCCTCAAAATTGTGTACATCAGCTATGATGGATGCAAAAACTATCCATCGCATCTCAAATTCAAGATCTCACACCACAGATCGCACGAAGCATAACCATTAGAGTGGATCACTCATAAAAATAAAAGATAACAATACATTGAATCGATAAGGAGTGACCCTTCAAAGCGAATATACCTCATATGAATCATACTTAAGTCACCCATCTATACAACTTTAGGAGGAAAAACTAACCATGAATAACTTGAAAAACAATTGTATTTCCTTGTTGATACTTTCATTTAAACATATTTCCCTTTCTTTTCTTTTCTTTTTTTTAATCGAAAGAAGCTAAATCAACTTTGGAACTCATTAATAATACATAAAATAAAATCCAAACAATTATAACCAAACCATATATATGTACACCCCCACACTTATACTTTAGTGCATTCATAATCATCAATAATCAAAAAATGGGCTACTAGCTTTAAGGCTTAGGTAGGAAATTTGGTTACGTTTAAGGCATGTATTATGTTTAGCATAAAAAGAAAAGATAAATAAAACTTAAGGGGCATTAATAAAGAGAAAATTCATATCAATAGGTAGGTTATTTAGCTAATGTAACTTGTGAAACAAGGAAAGCCTATATCATTTTGATGTTAATGTATGTGATAAAAGTGTGGTCTTGAATAGAAAATCAAAGCAAAGTTAAGAAGTACATGTGATAATGGTCGCACATAAATAAAAGACAATAAGACTGATATTGATGTGTCAGTCTATAGAGGCTCAAAATCTCACTGGCTTGTGTTTACCATTAATCATTACTCTTTTAAAGGTAATGTCTACTGACCAATCACAAGAGTAAAGGTACATGCTTAAGCTGCTATGAATATTTCTAGTTAATTCACTCTCTAAATATGACTGTATAGTCATAAAAGCAATCGTAAAGAGAAAATGTTTATTTTTTTACATTGATTCTATCTCTTTTTCTTTGAAAAATTAAAAACATGTAAGAAATAAACAAACTTAAAAACACAAATACATATCTTAACAAATGCAAAAATGTAAAGGAAAAGAAATAAGCTTTCCTTAGTTGCCTCCTAAAAAGTACCTTTGTTTATTGTCGCTGGCTCGACTCCTTATTTTTCTCCTCATGTAACAAAATTATGGTCTTCAGGTGTCTCCACTTCCGCCTTTTCCACTTGGGGTACTTTAGGATAACACCTGAGTAGATGGCCCCTCGCATTTAATGTCTTCCCTATCGTCAAAATTTTAATCATTACTAAATCCCATCACTCTTGAAATATCTTGAATACCTCTTCACCCATTTCCTCTTCGTTTAATTTCTCTAACCTGCTAGGTAAAGGTAAAGGATTAGTGTTAACAAAATAAGGGACTCAACATTCACCTTCTATCTAAATGATAGATTCTTTTCTCCTTCGAGCTCCTTATCCATTTTTTCTTCACAAACAATCCTTTAAGTAGTCCTCTTAAGATTCTCAAGCTCCTTTCCACTCCATATCGTTATTACACTAATGTTCCTTGGGTACACCTGGGGTTGAGATGGTTGCTTCTCTTCACTTTTTATTTCAAGAGGTTGATAGTTCCCGCCATCTGACCCATCTAACTTACTAAGGTTGGGAATTTAGATATTGCATCTTGCTGGAATCGTTTTACATCTTGATGAAATTGATGAGTATTAGTAGCAATAGCATGAACTAAGTCTTCCAAAGATGTACTTGATTTTTGCTAGCCCTCCAAATTTAGGACGCTAGACCTTGTATCTTATGAAAATTGCCTTACATCCTGATAGTAATGTAAATTATTAGTGGTAATAACATTAACTAAATCTTCCAGATATATACTTGAGATGGATCAAAAGGCTTCCTAGTCTATACAGGAATTGTTTTGCAACTTGCAACCCATTTTGGAAGTACTCTTACTAGTTATTCCCTCCATAACTAAAGTTCATATAACCACTCCAAGCTTGGTTATAGGATTGGGAATATGGGTATGAGAAAATTTTCCACTTATAGCATTGATAATATCTAGTAGTGACATACTCCTTTCACTATTTCCTTTTTATACACCAAAGTAAACAAACATGAAAAGCTCAAGAAATAAATTTAAAAACTAATTAGAAATAAATATATACAAAACACCGATTAAAATCAAGAACAAAAACTAAAGCATCGCAATCTAAGAAATGGTGCCAAAATTAGTAGCACATCATAACACTACACAAAATAACGAAATTTAAAATTATGGCTAGTGATAAGTCTAGGTTGGTTCCACAAAGAGTGTGTGTAAAGCTTTCGAAATGAAAAAGAATTGATGTTTAAGTTACGGGGGGTTTTGGTTTGATTTCAAATAAGAAAATAAAGTGAAATTAAACTAATGAAAGCAAATTAAAGAAAACAATCAAAAAGTGATGAAAGTGATGAATGGATTTGGAGTCTGATCCTCAGTTCAATCTCAGCCTACACACGAATAAGCATACTTCAATGTCTCGTTATTCTCATACCTCTCCTAGCAATTATTAATCGTAGGTTAATAACAAGATCTATTAATCCCTATTTTATTTAGATCGTGTTTAGTTAAAACAAGTTCTTTGACTAAACCTAGCTATCAAAGAACCTAGAATAAGCTCTCTAGATTTAATAGGACAGTCACATTACAAGTTAGGAAAATAGATTAATCTAGGTAACAACCATATAAACTTGGGTGTTTTAACCAAGCTTACATTATCCCTAATGATTTGACACTGTTAGTTGCCACAAATGAATCAAAACATAACTATTTCGTATTTTATTCTATCAATGAATTTACATAAAAACAATATAATAGAGCATTAAAATCATTCTTACACAACACCCAATTTAATAAACATATCATGTAGCACGTCATAAAACTACTCAAAATAACTAGACCTACAACTATAATAGTAGTGAGTCTAGATCGATCCCATAGATAGTAGTGAGTATAGGTCGATCCTATAGAGAGTGTTCGGTTAGCTTTTGTAATGAAAAGAATTGGTGTTTAGGTTACACGAAAGGGGAGGGGGGTTGATTTGGATTCAAATAAAAAAATAATGAAACTAAACTAATGAAAACAAATTAAAGAAAACATTAAAAAAATGAATAAAAGTGATGAATACGTTAGGGAATCTCATCCATTCAATCTTGGCCTACACACAATTAGTCATACTTTATTGAATTGTTATTCTCACACCTCTCCTAGCAATTATTAATTGTAAGTTAACAAAAAGCTCTGTTAATCCCGGTTTTCCCTGAGATCATATTTAATTAAGAGATGCTCGTTAATTAAACCTAGCTATCGAACAATTTAGAACAAGCTCTCTAGATTTAATTGGACAGTCGCATTATGAGTTAGGAAAATAGATTAATTAAGGCACCAACCATACAAGCTTGGGTCATTTAACCTAGTTTATGTTATCCCTAAATATTAAAAATCATTAGTTACTACAAATGAATCTCAACATAACAATTACGGAATATATTGAAGATTTTAACAATATCCAAACACAACAATT
>JANIPN010000007.1:23827189-23837347 GCA_027478595.1 Erythroxylum anguifugum
CTTCGTGCACTGTTCCTATAAAACAATAAATGTATCAATGCCAGCACTATTCAAGGATTAGATAAATAAAACAACCAGCTCAAATTAAAACCCTTAGCCCTCTGTCAATTAAAACTCTCATTTTAAACCCTATTCTATGTGTTAAATGAGGCTCTATCTAAATAAATAATTGTGCATCAATTTTGCTTTAGAAAATTTTGCCTTTTTAGTTTCAAAAATGTATCAACAAATTCAACGTAGCAGTTAACATAAATTGAACACAGATTGAGCATTTCATCTTAGAAATAGGATTGAAATCACATATAAATGTATAGGAAAAATATAAGAAAATTCAATCCTATCAGTCATCATATCTTCCAGAGTTGGCTTGTTAACTAGAGGTGATTGGTGTTGTAAATATTTAGTTGGAACGTCATTGTTCCATCCATAGGTGTAAGAGTCACTCCATTATGAATTGTAGTTATTCGTAAATAGTGCATCTTGAGGTTGATAGTATATGTCCAGTTGCTCGAACTCATGGTTGTAGTAAGTACTCCCACCAATGTTATCGGTTGAGCCTCTGAAAACATGTAAGAATACCTATTCCTCATATGCGGTGATGTTAAAGATTATGAAGACAAATCGTAGCTCCTATAAGACTATTGTTTGCTTTACCTTTCCTTTGTGAGTTGTGACTATAAAAATAATCATAAATCCAATAATAAACCCGAAACTCAAGATCAAGTAGACAAATTCAAAAGATAATTAAATGAATAAGCCATAAATACAATACAATACAATACAATACAATACAATACAATAAAAATAAAATAAAAATAATGACTTGGGTAATAGTATTTAGGTGTTCCCAATATTAAAGTCCCCATCAACAGTGCCAAAAACTTGATTTAATTTTTCTAAGTTAGTCAATGGTGAATTAACTGCAAATACATGGCGTAGCTGTAGCTAGTATCGACAAGTATGGGTCGATCCAATAAAGACGATGAATACTAGTAAAGATTGTTATCCTATTATCTAATCTAAGGATTTGGTTTAGATTTTTAATTAAAAAGAGAATAAAACTAAAGCAAGTAAAATAAAATAGGTAGTAACAAAGAATACAGAAATAAGGAAGCACTTAGAAATTTATTGATATCAAAAATCAATGTCTAGGCTTCAAATTCCTGTAAATTTCTTAATAAATTGATCTTTTATTATGTAAATTTTTTATTGATTTATTAGACCGCGGAGATTCTTATGGTATGCTAATAGCTAACCTTGAGTCTACTAACAACTAATCCTAAGGTTTCCAACCAAAACTTAGGTTAAAGTTTATAGGATTGCTTTATCGATTTGTGAATCCCTCTGTTTGGATTGACCCTAATCTGGAAGATTTATTTCTTCCTATCTTTAGAGTTGCAATAAACTCCTTCCAATTATAGTAGATTTATTCATAGACATTAATTATTCATAAACATGATTTCTTAATGTCTATGTATGAAATTAGGTTATTATCTAATATACTGCTCTCTTTTCTTATTCATCATAGGTTTTTAACTCTTGAATGTGTTGTCTTTTAATAGAGGGTATCATAGGTGCTTCTGCCTTTACTAAGACCTCTTGCTTCAATTTAACACCCAACTCCTCCTTTTCTAGTTCTCCTTCATCCTCTACTTTCGCAACACACACTTCTTTTATATTTCACTCCTCTTGCTCTTTTATACACTTAACCAACATATCTATCTTTATGTAGGAATTGTTTTCCTTCAGATTCTTCAATACTTTATTCATATTTAATTCCATTTGCTCCTCACCAATATAAAGAATAAGTTTCCCTTTATAAACATCCATTAAAGCTCTTCGTATATTTATAAAAGGTCTACCAAATATTAATGGACAATTTTTATCCTCTTTAACGTCTAACACTACAAAATCCAAATAAATAATAAAATTGTTCAGTTTTACTGGCGCATCCTCTACTATGCCAAATGGTTTCTTTACTGATTGATCTACCAACTGGATTAGCTTAGAAGTCAACTTCACATTTTCTAGGCCCAATTTCCAAAAAATTGAGAAAGGCATAATATTAATACTTGCGCTTAAGTCATATAAACATTTAGCAAATTTTAAACTACCATCTACATTAGGTATAGTGAAACTCCCTAGGTCCTTTAATTTTGAAGGCATGTGTTTGGAAATTATAGAGCTACAACTTTTAGTTAAAGAGACTATTTAATTATCCTCCCAAGTTCAGTTGTTTGATAAGTTGTCTTTGAGAAACTTTGCGTACTTGGGGTATGCTCTCCAAAGCTTCCACAAAGGACAAGTTAAGTTGCAATTTCTTTAACTACTCCATAAACTTTGCAAATTGCAGATCCATTTGATTTGTCTACAGCCTCTATTTAAATAGAATCTTTATTTCATATAAAGGGGGACATAAGGAGTTTCCTCCATTTTCTCTTCATCCTTGTCCTTTTCCTTTTGATCTTCTACTTGCTGGGATTCTTCTAACTAGCTCTCACTTATTAAAGTGGTGGCTTTCAATTGCTCCATTGGATTAGACACCATAATGCTCGAGAGACTCCCCACATTTTGTGTAGATAATGCATTGACTAATTAGCCCACTTAAAACTCCAAATTATAGATGGAAGAAGAACGAATCTTTATAATTTTGGTTAAATTTAGCTTCCATCCTCTTTTGGTTCTCATCTTGGCTTACGAATTTGGAATTCAAACCTTCCATCAATTTCTTTGATTCCAAAGAATCAATCGAGTTTGTCTTACTGAAATACTAATGGGCCTTGAGCTCATAATGGGTTTCCTACATTATTAGACCAAGAAAAATTTAGGTGGTTTTTCCACCTAAGATTGTAAGTATTATAGTAGGGATTATTACCTCCCCGACCATACTGTGCCCCCTTAAAGTCGAGCTATTTCATATAGTTATTTTCCACTAGGAATCAATCAGCTAAGATATGGCTTTCTTTTTTTATAGTTAGCATCCATACTTAACTATCTTGAGTGAACTAGAAGATGTGTCCTCCAAACTGTTCAATTTTTTTGCTAGGTTTGCTACTTCAGTCTACAATGCTATCAGCGAATCCACAACAAGCACTTCCTTTTGATCTCTAAAGGTTGGATATTATTTACTTCTTTCTAATGTCCATATACAACTATTGTTTTCTATCTCTTCTTACATATCATGTGCTACCTCAACTGTTTTCCTTATTAAAAAGCCATTAATTGTTGTATCTATGGTGCCTTAGGTAGGTGGAATCACTCTATTGTATGTTTGGAAAAGGAACTTCTTTATCAAGCTGTAATATAAGAGACTACTTTACAATTCTTTGAATCATTCCCATGCTTCATATAAAGACTCGCCCCCACTTTGCTAGAAATTTGTGATTTTCTTTATAATTCTAGTGTTCTTCATTAAGGGAAAGTATTTAGCCAAAAAGGCTTACACTAGCTACTCCTATATCGTGACATTCTTTGGGTTTAAAGAGTTTAACCATTCCTTGGCTTGATCTTTTGACTGCATCTTTTGACATTCCATTGTATTTAAACATGTCACAAGTCTCCAGGAAGTTGGCCAGATAAGCATTAAGATTCTCATTGCTAGTCTATAAAATTGAATGTTGGTTTGTAGTATATTCAACAATGCTGGTTTGATTTTGAAAGTACTGGTCTGCACTTGTGGTCTTGCTATCCCTTATTAATTTGCATTGAACCTGCTCTTATGAAGTCTATATGGTGTCTATCTTATTCTCCTTGATTTCATTCCTTTTCCATTTGTTCTTTTTATCGCTTTTTGGCATCTCACTTTTCGAATCTCCCTCTTTTGATTGGTGATGTCAGAAGCTTATGTATTCTTTATATTAATCAAACTCCTTGTGGATCTTATGTTTATACACCTGCATTAAAACAAGAAAAGTATTGAAGTCCTTAAATCAAAGTGAGTTAAACTACAACATACGCTATAATAGTCCTTGACAACGACGTCAAAAAGTTGTTAACAATTTTAAATAAAAAACTTATTTACTTAAGTATACGTATCATATCTTATAGTATAAAAGATATCGTTCCCACAAGGATTGTGTAGTCACGGAAAAATTATTGAAAAGTTTGTTTAAAGAAAATAATAAGATGATTAATTTAGAACTAAATTAAAAAATAGAAACTTAAAAAGTAAACAATGAACTAACCAATAATGAATTACTTGATTTATCAATGATGAAAACTGAGAATTACTCCTATCATTATTTGTTTTCACTTTACCTTCTTATTTTAATCATACTTGATCGTATATATCATATGGTTATGATTACCCTCTCTTGAGATCTAATCAAGTAATTCCAATTAAAATTGATAGAAATTGAATTTTGATCTCTCAATCAACAAAACTTTTTCTAACTATAAAACTCCTATGGATAACTAATAAAGAATTAGGAGCTCTCTTCAGTTGCCTATTAATTTGATGTTTCTAGGTTTATTGAGGTACTAACTCTCACTATACAACATAACACATGTGAATCAATACAATCTCTAGATCTAAATTGGTTGTAAAACAATAAATATCACAAACATCTCCACTAAATCAAGAATGTAAAGTTCAACAGATAATTCCAGAGTAATTCGTAAAAAGGAATTTAGCAATCCATAGATATTTTCAAATCTAATCATCATTAACATATAATAACAACAAGGAAATAAGAAAAGGGTGAAAAAAAAAGAAATATAGAATTCTTCTCTTCCTTGCCTTATGATAGAAAATCTGCAGCCTTGTTTTTGAGAGTTCTCCTCTTTTGATATTCTTTACTTATGAATATGCTATCATCAAGTGGTGTTTTAAACTTTTTTATATACTCTTGAGTTTTCTAGGTATTTTTCTAGACTTTTCACCTATATATCTTCCAAAAATAGCATAGAAACATCAAAAGTATGAAAAACTTGCATCTTGGAAAACACCTTACAAGATCATGCATAGGACTGCCTAAACTCTTTGCATGATTGTGCAAAGAGTTGTACGATCATGTTAGAGGCTTCTAACCTTTTGCTCTTTGTTGTACTATCGTGCCAGACTTGATTCTATAGCTTTTTCTTCATATTTTCTTCACTTTTTCCTATCTCAACTTATCACTAAACACATCAATCAATCCTTAAATATATAATTATGATCAAAATCTTGGCTTAAAAAATAATTAATCAATCAAAATACATAAAAAAAACTAATAATAATATAAATCTAAGTCCGAAACATATGATTGTTATCTATGAAAACACTAAAAACATACTCTTAACATTTAGAAAAAAAATGTTACACCCATTAGAAACCACTAAAAAACACTTCTAAAAGAACATGGAAGGATAAGCCAATCAAGTGGAAGTAGTCTTTATACCCCACCATCATACCAAAAATCAAAGGGTTCAACCATTTGAGGTGAGGGATCTGACCAATCGTCTACCTCCCAAACTTCTATTTGTTTCTTATATGCCTTAAATGCTACTTCATTATAATTTATATGTAGCATTTTCCTATGTTTAGCCCAATCAATTAAGAATCCCTCCATTCAATCCACTTTTCATTCCTAATAACCATTCCTTCATCCTTATTCTAGGTGCAATCTACCTGTAAACTTTGGACCTAAAACTTAACATAATTAATATTGATTTAGAGTATTCAACTGAAAGCTTTTTTACTAGTTAAAAGTAAGGTTGCATACTACTGGACTATCCCAAACCTCACATATCAGTGAAACTTTCAATAAGTTGTTGTTGTTATTGTTGTTGTTGTAGTATTCAACTGAAAATTGAACAATATGAGGGAGTATGACAAGCAATGGAAAATGAGAACCCTTTACTAACATACAACTTGAATTGGTAGAATCATAATTATTGATAAAGAAACCAAAGAGCAATCAAATTTGTTCAATAATCCTTTTCTTTCCCCAGCCATTATGAACTTCTCTATTTATTCTTGTTGGTTCACTTTTTTCTAAGTTCACAAAATAAGTGTTTATTGTTATAAGTCATTCACATATTTGAACAATATTTTAAATTTGAATTTTCTTAGATTATGAATGCTCTTTTTGAATGAATGACTTTATTATTTAGATGTTACGAGTGGTGAAATTTTCATGACTGCTTAGATGTCTATTCAACTACTTTTAAGTACCTTATGAATGTTTATTCATACATCCTCGTAATTTAATAGTTGTTTGACCCAACACAAATTACGTGTCTATACTTGCAAACAAAACAAAAACTGAAACTTATTACTAGTTCATTGATATATTCTTATCTTCATAAGCCATACAATATAATTCTTGTTGTTTTAATCTTAAATTACATCATTTTACTCAATTTATTCTATGTTCTTAGTTAAATAAGAAGATGTTATCTTGGATAAGAATTGTAAAGAAATTGAGAGAATTGCAAATAAATAATAAATTACATTTTTTTAATTCAACACGACCTAGCAGTTGTATCGCTCCTGAACCACATGGAAATGAAGACATAGTCTAGAACATAGGTGGTTGCGTCGGTCATGCTAAGCCCAAGCCCAAGCCTAGAACGGCATGCAGGCTGATCGACCCGTTCCTAGACGATAACCTAACCCCAACAGGTATTCACTATATAAGATCACTACCCCATCATGACCAGGTATGATACCAGAACCCTAACGCTTTCGATTCACAACCATCACAACCATTACTGAAGAACTGACTTAGGCATCGGAGGGGCCGACCGGCGATCAACCCCCGGTGTGTCTTTTGTTATTTTGCAGGTATTTCTTGGTTACAGCTAACGGAGCTCATGGATCCAAATAATGGCGCCCAGTTTCAGCAAAATCAGACTAAACCAATAGGCATAAAGGAAGCCAATTGATGGCGAAAATATCTTAAGAGAAACAAAGCATGAGATATAAGCATATGTCTCTACGTACGTTGCTTTTGGAAAAAAATACAGAGAAATACAAACCATTATCATAACCCCCCACACTTGCATAAGAAACCCGCGACATTATTAAGAAGTACAAACCATTATCATAACCGATGTGAAGCAAAGCAGAAATTCCGAATCTTATGTCGATTTCCGTCCAAATTTGTTCATCAAATTAGAATTCCATTTGCTTAAATCTTCACAGAAGGGGTATGTCTCATACCTAAGATTGCAACTTCGAAAGCCAAACCATCCGGTCGACATGTAGTTGCCGGATTTTCGATACATTCGAATAGCTGTGTTAAGACAACGCTTGCATTCGGCTCTAGACAGATCCCTAGTGCATTGGACCAAACCGTAGAAAGTTGAACTCCCAAATCCCATCTTTGCGGTCGCATACAATTTGGGGTCAGCATCAACTTGTCGGACCAGTTCACGTAAGAACATGTTTCTTCTTTCAACAAAGTAGGCTCGGTACTTAATTTTGTTGTAGACGTTGTACTTATGATAGTAATGTTTGTAGTCAACACTGCCAGAGAATTCGACCGGCGAGTACCTTATCATACAGTTATCGTACCAAATGATTGCTGACCTGCTACTAGGGCATAGATTTTGGATCTCCCTGGTTGCTTCGGTAATACAAGTTCCGCAATCCTTGGCCTGGATATCACCTCTACAGAGCGCGAGGCCGTAGACTCTGTTCGGGAAAGATCCCACCGTATGTGTAACGAATCCAGTTGCAGGGGTTTCATCTAAGAGGCAAGACATAAGATCATTAAGGTTGGACTTGTAGGGGCTTATCCCATAAAAGTTAAAAACTGAGCAGTCATGTTGGATTGCATTATGCCCAAGAACAGCTCGAAGAAGTAGAGCAAAGGCAAGTAGATAGAATGAAGACATGCTTGTAATACAGGGTATAGGTTTATATTGGTTAAGGTGGTATCGAAAGCGTAACATTATATATAATAGCCTATGCCGATGCTGTTGCTCATGTACTTGCACTTTCAGGAACAATGTTGAAGATGCTTTTGAGCGGACTATCGTCGAATTCAGAAATCTTGTACAGATGGCGCTCATTTCTGGGGGAAGTGCATTGGATTCCCTAGTTATCAGCGAGAATAGTGAACAAATAATTACAAGTACTACTTTGTTAACCAAATTCTAGATTGTTAATTTAAACGAGAAATGTATTAGTTGGAGCTGTCAGAAACACTGAAAGAATCCATAGAAGACAGATGCACTGGCCAAAATCAAGCCTGTTGTGGAAATAGCACATTACTTCGTAATTAGGTGTAAGCGACCAAATAAGTGAAATAATACGCTTCCGATGTAGCCGAGAAACGAGAAGGGTTAAGAAAACGAACATAAAAGGAAATACAGCTAGCTTCAAGGAAGTGCTTCCTAACGTTATTAGTCGTATCGTAGCAATAACTAAGATGGATCTGTTTTAACAGGAGAATCTGTCCTGTCAATTCCCAAAAACCTGACATTTATTCCTTGTCTGTGACTGATTCAAAGAGCTTTTTTCAAGACTGACGTCAAACTTAGGTCAACTTATTTTTTTTTTTAAAAAATGAATGAAATTGATATTAACAATAGTAAAAACTATTACAACATTAATATGTTTTCAATTAGAAGGTTATCACTTAACTTCTAACTCAAGTTACAAAAGAAGTGAGGAAAGTATTAGAAGTCGGAAAAATTAACGTAACGTTTGGTTGCTGTCCCCGTCACCGGGGACAGAGCACAGAACAAAAAAATCATGTCATCTATACCTGTTTGGTTGTTGTCCCCCACTTTTCGTCATCTGTCCCCGGATGACAGAAACAACATTTTTTGTCTCTCTCAAAACCGGAAGACAAGGGACATTACGTCTTTGTCTCCGAAACAAAAGCTGAGGCGTTGTCCAAATTAGACCCATCTTCTCTCTCGGTTGTCGTTTGTCCTCCGGCTCACCTCCGTCTTCCTCAACCGTCGAACCACTCCTCGTCCGTTCTCGACCCATAAGCCCATCACTTCTCTTTCTGTCGACCCACAACCGTCGCACGTTGTCTCTCGCACACAGCCCTTCTTCCCTAACACCTTCGTCTCAAGGTTTGTCTGGTTGCATTATGGATGTCAATAGTCTTCTTCTTCTCTGTTTCTTGGCTTGGGTCGGAATTAGATTATGTTTGTGAGAACCTTGGGTCTGTTGGGTTTTCCAAAACCTGTCTCTCCCTGTTTGTTTCAGAGTGTCCGTCTTTGTTGAAACGTGAAATGGGATTGTTTCTGGGTTTTTTTTGTATCGTGGAATAGTTTCCGATGCTTGCAGATCAATGGGATTCGACAGTATTTACAGTTTGTAATGGTTGATTTAAACAGATCGACAATTTTTTTTTGTGTTGATTCATCTGGTGGTTTCCTTTCAAAGCTTTTAACCTTTGTCTTTTTTTGTGTTTAAGGTTAGCTGGGTTGATGTTGATCGGTGAGAGGTTGCTCAAGCTCCAAAAAGTATCTTTTGTTTCTTTTGACAGGTAATTAAATTCTTCTGAGATGACTCTGCATTATGCTATCATGTATGTGAGAGTGTTTGGCAACTTTGGGTTATGCTATTAGGAATGTGACTGTGTTTGGGAACTTTGCAGTATGGCTTGTGTTTATGGATGAATATTTGGCAGTGTTTTCCTATATTGAATGTAATCTGAATTGTCCCATGTCTGTGGCAGTGTCCTCTTGAAGTTCGTTCATTAGCTTTAATTTTAGAAATATGGATAGTAAATATGAAATTGTTATTGTTAGACTGTTTATGCTATTAAATGTGTGAGAGTTGTGGGTCTGTAAAAATATTGCAACTGCTGGATGTTTAATAAACTCATTAGATGTAACAGAAGCTAGACACTCCACATGAACAATTAGCAATCATTTTTTCATAGGCATGCAGAGAAATTTTAGTGTTAAAGTTGTCAATGACCAATCATTCCAACTTTGTAACTATAGTTGCTAATTGACTCATCTGATTTTCCAAGACTTGCTGACCATGACAAATTGCTGATTATAACTTGCAGAGAAGTTAGTTCATTAACTTGCTTATTTTCATAGGCATGCAGAGAAGTTAGTTCATTAACTTGCTGATCATGACAAATCATTGCAATATAGTATGCAAGTATTTATAATGCTTTAGTATTCTTCAAATTGTAAACATCATATCTGTTAATAAAACAGTACAACAACTGTTGTACTGTTGTATTAACAGATATG
>JANIPN010000007.1:23903893-23928911 GCA_027478595.1 Erythroxylum anguifugum
CGAGGACCAGAAAACCTCCAGCCTTAGGCTCACTCACACTCCACAGTATACTCAATACCTCGCTCTACCCATCTACGGCTTATTTATACTAAGAATTTTGTTAGGAGTAATAGAATTCGGTTAACTCCTCGTATATATATATTTATATATTTACTATATCCGTAAATATTATTCTAAGTGTCCTGGGTCTAACATGTTCTTTCCTTTGTTTTCTTGTTTCAAACCTTCTAATAAGATTTTATTTCATTTATTAGCACTTGTGATGTCAGACCTCTAATCGGTTTTCTGTTTATCTGAGATAACTTGTGCAAATGCTTAGTAATTGACATCAATAAAATTGCTTTATAGAGATAAATTGATAACAGTAATTGTCTTGGTAGAAGGTAAGAAAGGAAAAACAGAACTATGCGACATTGATGATTCAGAGTTTGTCAATTAAAGTTAAAAGCTATGTAAGTAAAAGTTTTCCAAACCTTACCAATTAGCGGCTCGAGCAAGTTTTGACATGCCATCAGCTCCATTGCATTTTTGACTTGGGACCAAATAAGTAATTACAACTGAATTTCTAATTCTTTCACCACATGCTTTTTGCTGGATTTTCTATGAATTGTTTTGGTCTTGATCCTATAATATACAGGCTTCTCAAACAAATCAAACGGGGCTAGAACCTTGGCACTTTGAATTTTAGGATGCTTAAGTGTCACCTGCAAGTACGTGTTGAATAATTGTTTGTTGAAAATTTTCCAAACATTTGAGTGTTAGTCAAATGACACAGAAGTTAACACTGGATTAGATTTCCTTGGAGCCAATTCGCTGACCTGGTCAACTCATGTTTCCATATCATGCGAAGACCTAGTGAGGAAGCCCAAGTCTTTCTTGTGTGGTTTCTTTACTATACTCAAAAGTCAAGACTATAATCATCTCCATAGTTTTAATCTGCTGATCAGCTACCGTATTTGTATATTTGTTGTGTCATTCTTATTGGTCATTATTGTGGTTTGATGATGCAGGTTGGTCGCCAAATACATGTATTAGTCACTCGAATAAATGAGGCCAATAATGACCTGATACTGAGTGAGAGGAGAGCTTGGGTCAGTATACATGTTGTCTCGCTTTCTTTTGTTACTGTATAATTTGGTCGCTTGAGACCTTCATGTTTCTTCTTATTTTTTCATATACATTTCCTGAATCATTGCCTACTTTGGATAAAATGTTGCAGGAAATGCTAAACCTTCAGGAAGGGACACTTCTTGAAGGAACTGTCCAGAAAATTTTTCCTTATGGAGCCCAAGTAAGAATTGGTGAAACTAACCGAAGGTGAGAGTGGCTTAGTATTTCTGTTGTTACACTTGTCCTTGTCCTAAGCTCTAAATTATTATACTAGATGGCAGGCTGTTCTTCACTCTTATCTTGGGAATTGTGGATAAATTGTACTTGGATTGCAGCTGCAATGCATGGAAGAAACTAAGGAAGTGCAGTGATGTTTTGGTACATTGCTTTTGAAAGATATATTTAGGAGATAAATAAGAAAGTTCTGAAAGAGGGCTAGGGACAATAAAGCATAAAATAAGAAAGTTCTGAAAGAGGGCTGGGGACAATAAAGCATACTGACTATATTAAAGTTATTTAGTTGGAGAACCATTTGGCTTTGGTTTTCTCAAGACATTACAATTGTGGGAGACTAGTAATGAGCAACACAACCTTTATATATGGAAATATAGCATCTCAATTTTATATACCCTAAGTCAATCTTCTGTTATCATTCTTTTAGGGCCATTAATTTGTGACATGGAAATCAACCAGGGGCAGAGTCTGAAAATAATTTTCGTACGGGAACATTTTGGACAAATTGAAGATAATAAGCATTTTAATGGGGGCATTTTTACTAAAATTTTGTCAAATTTTTAACAAATAATGCCCGATAATTAACTAAGATTTTAAAAAATTCTATTTCAAATGATGAAATGTTATTGATTCCCAACAGTAGTAAATACTTTGCAAGTGCATATGCTTGCAAAGAACATCTCTAACGAGTTTGAGTAGCTTAACCCTTAGTGGCTCTGCCCTGAGGTCAATTGGATATGTTGATGGGGCACCAGGCTGATTGTAAATTTCTAAATGTTGTTCAATATCTTGATTTCCCATTTATGCTCTCTTTTACTTGCATACCATTTGTGTAAAGCTTTAAAAGAGTTTTCTTTGATCTTTTTATGGCTGCATAAGCTTCCATGCAGGTATCTTCTCATTCATGCAATATGAATATTGAATGTACCTTGAAGTTCAAGTGCAGTGCTCTTAATACTGTTTGTTTTACTGCATAAACTTTCAAAGGAAATTGTCAGAAAATATGGTAAGTATAGCTTATTTAATCTCACTTCTGATAAAGGAGTAATAGGAAACTTTCTTTGCTCATTTCAGTGGGCTGCTGCATGTCTCAAACATCACTAGAGCCAGCATTACTTCTGTCAGTGACATACTTCAAGTTGATGAGCATGTTAAAGTCCTTGTGGTAAAGTCAATGTTTCCTGGAAAAATATCTCTCAGGTAATTTTGGACTTGGTTCTATCCTTTTTTTTTTTAAACCCAGTTGTTTGATTCACCAATCACTGTACTACTAATATCCATGAGACAGTCACTATGGAGTAACCAACACATCTAAGAAGTCACCGTATGATCCATATCAATGTATACCTAGTAGAATGTTCATTTCTAATCTTGGCTTTAACTAGGGCAAGAGCTGAGGCTGTTGAAGGTGATCCCATTGTGGTAGGAAGTTAGGAACATATGAAACCAACTGCTCACTCTGATATTACATCTGCCAACCTAACAATTACAACATTTCTTTTACAATTCTTTCTCATATATTCTATTATAAATTCAGCATGGTTCTTATAATTCGCTTGTAATACCTGCCAGAAAATACCTAATTGCATTCTAATCCTTTTTGCATATCTTATGTACTCCAGAAATAGAACTAGTAACTAAGCTTAGTCTAAGCTATATAGAAGCAGATTGGCCCTATATATTGCAGAGGATTCAATGAGGTTCTACACCTGTTTTATTTCCTATTTTCAAACTGTAGGAGAATTTAAGTCTAGAACTAACCAGTTTTATGGTTTCAAGAGCAAGTATCTTTAACCTGACTATTCCAATGTACAAGTGCTTTCAGTTCAAAGATCGGCAGTACATGGAATTAAAATTTACTGGAATTCATGTGAGGATGAAAGCATAAACTTAAATTCTCTTAGGTCATGGTAGATTTCATTCAAAAGCTGCTCGATATGATAGTCTCAGCTGCACACCTAAATAGACCTAAATGAGTAGATGTTTTCTTTTTTGAGAAAACACATAACACTGTGATGTTGTCTTATTTGCAGTTTTTGTGAGTTAATGTTAGACAGTAAGTGGTAGATAAGTATTTTTTCTGAAGAAAAGCGTGTTGTAAATAAGAACTTGGGTTGCTACTCAAGGGAAATATCATTCATGAAGGAATGATTTTGCAGCTAACACACCGCTAGAGGGTTATTCAGATCTCAGTTAAAACTGCAATTACCATGAAGGACTCCCCAGTTGGCATAGTATTGTATGCAAGCTTGCATTATAATGCACAGTTGACTATGCATACCTTTGCTTCATGCACATAGTAATTTGTAGGAGATCCTAAATCATGTTGAGGGCACTATTGAAACTGTCGATTCACGTCTAGTTTACCTGGTTAATGCTGTAAGGAGTACCGTTTGAATAATTTATCAATCAACCTGATAGGATACTACGTTATGTAAAAGAACAACACGATTCAATCAACTCTTGTAGTATTATGGAAAAGGGAATTTTCATAAAAATGTAGCAGCCTTTCGAGAGGGCTGCGGCCCTCCTTAACAGCAACCAAATTCACATGTTTTCTCTCACTCCTAGCGATAGCCTACATGTACCTTTTCCAGATTTGAAAATAACGACATAACAAACATAACAAAATAACAATAAAGTAATGAAAGGGAAAGATAACAAAATGAAATATGTACGTGCTAGGATCAGCCAACTATCCCCTCATTCATGGGCCTTCTTTTCCTAGAATACGTGAGTCGAATCGGAGGTCTATCATTACCCTCCCTGTCGAGTTCCACATTGTCCTCAAGGAGCAAATTGGGAAACTGTTGTTGGATTGCCTCGCGAGATTCCCAAGTGGCTTCAAAATCAGGTAGTTCACACCATTTAACCAAAAATCTCTTTGCCCCTCACAGTGTCACGCCACTGCAGTACCTTCTCCAGGGTCACAATCCATTCCATGTCCGAAGTCAATTGAGGTGGAACGGGCGGATTGATCTGTTGAAATCCAAGGGCCTTCTTGAGTTGGGAGACATGAAAGATAGGGTAGATGTTAGCACCAACCAGTAAATCAAGTTTATATGCCACTGCTCCAATCCGCTCTAGAATGCAATAAGGGCCAAAAAACTTAGGTGAGAGTTTCTCATTCTGCTTTTCAGCCAAGGAGCACATTCTATAAGGCCTCAATTTGAGGAAAACCATATCACCCACATCATATTGAACTTCTTTCCGATGTTTGTCTGCGTGCACCTTCATTTTTAGTTGAGCTTTTGCAGGATGGAGCTTGAGTTCCTCCAAAATTGCGTCTCTTTCTTTGAGCTGATTCTCCAAGTCAACTACTCTTGTAGTTTGACTGCCAAAATGCACTAAAGGTGGGGGGTCCCTGCCATATACAGCTTTGAAGGGAGTCATGTTAGTAGATATAGTATTATACTAGTATTCTGCCCATAGAAGCCAAGAACTCCACTTCTTCGGTTGAGTGCCTGCAAAGCAACGCAGATAGGTCTCTATGCTTCTATTTACAACTTCGGTCTGACCATCGGATTGGGGATGATAAGCTATATTCCGCCGTAGGGCGGTCCCTTGTAGTCTGAATATTTCTTCCCCAAAAGTGCTCATGAAAATTTTGTCACGGTCTGAAACAGTAGACCTAGGCATTCCATGAGGTCGAACAATCTCCCGAATAAAAATATCAGCCACTGACTTCACTGTGAAAGGGTGTTTTAAAGGCAGAAAATGTGCATACTTAGCCTGCCGATAGGCCTTCCACGAAATCAAGAGAAATATCTTCCCAAATTCTATTAGGAATGGAAAGAGGTTGTAGTCCCAAGGGAGAGGCAGTTACATATTTGTTCTGTTGACATATGGCACATTCGGCTAGAAATTTTCAAATATCTTCCTTCATACCCCTCCAATACACCTCACTTTTAATTCTTTTATAGGTCCTTAAGAATCCGGGATGTCCCCCAATTGGACTAGTATGAAATTCGTGTATCAAGGTAGGCAAAATACTGGAATTGTTGGGCAGAACCATTCTCCCTTTATACAACAGAGTGCCATGTTGCAAAGAGTCTTGCAATTTCTGAATTATCTCGGCAAAGTTGGTGTCCGCAGCCTCTTCTTTTTGTATTAAATCACTGTCTAACACCCTTGGAATTGAAATAGCAATCAGTTGAAGTGGCTTAGGCTGAGAGATTCGGGATAAGGCATCAGCTGCAACATTTTCCCTTCTTGGTTTATACCGGATCTCAAAGTCATACCTGATTAATTTAACAACCCACCTGTGATAGTTTGGCTGTATAAGCTTCTGTTCTAACAAATGTTTCAAACTTTTTTAATCAGTTTGAATCACAAAATGTTGTCCTAACAAGTAGTGCCTCCACTTTTGCACTACCAACACAATAGCCATCAATTCTCGTTCATATATTGACTTCAGTTGGTTGCGGGTTGACAAAGATTGGCTGAAGAAAGCAATAGGGCCACCATCTTGAGACAAAGTTGCA
Source organism: Erythroxylum anguifugum (assembly GCA_027478595.1). NCBI lineage: Eukaryota > Viridiplantae > Streptophyta > Magnoliopsida > Malpighiales > Erythroxylaceae > Erythroxylum > Erythroxylum anguifugum. The sequence goes on from JANIPN010000007.1 coordinate 23,909,722, forward strand.
CCTAATCCCATACCTGAAGCATCAGTTTCCAAAGTAAAAGGCTTGGCAAAATCGGGTAAAGCCAAGGTGGGAACAAGTGTCATAGCTTCTTTCAATTGTTGGAATGCCTTTTTTGCTTCTGCATTCCAATGGAAAGAGTCCTTCTTGAGTTGCTGTGTCAATGGCCAAGCTATATTTCCATACACTTTTAAAAATCGCCTATAGTAACCTGCTAGGCCTAAGAAGCCCCGGAGTTCCCTCAAGTTTGATGGTGTAGGCCAATTTACCATTACTCTAACCTTATCCTTATCCACCTTAACCCCTTGTTCTGTCATCCAATGCCCCAAATATTCAATCTTCCTCTGCCCAAACACACATTTCTTCTCATTTAAATGAAGTTGATGTTCTGTCAAGGTGGTAAGCACCCTATCCAAGTGCTCAGCATGGGCCCTTTCATTTCTACTGTAGACTAATATATCATTAAAGAAAACTAAGACTAACTTCCTCAGGAAAGAATGAAGCACACGATTCATCAAGGACTGGCATTTGATAGCCCAAAGGGCATCACCCTAAATTCGTAGTGACCTTGTGAGTTCTAAATGTTGTCTTTGAAATGTCTTCCACCCTTATCCGGATCTAATCATAGCCTGATTTTAAATCCAACTTTGAAAAGAGCCTAGCCCCATGTAACTCGTCAATTACAAGTATCGAGTAACTATCTTTTATTGTCACTCGATTAGGCGCCCGATAATCTACACAAAAGCGCCAGCTCCCATCCTTCTTAACCAGTAGCACTGGACTGGAATAAGCGCTCGTGGACGGTTGAATAATTCCTGCTGTAATCATTTCCTTGACCATCTTCTTGATCTCCTTTTTTTGATAGTGTGGGTAATGATAGGGTTTAACATTAATTGGCGACGTTCCCGGTTCCAAGTTAATTACATGGTCGATGTCCATTTTAGGAGGTAGTTTTGTGATAGGTTGGAATACCTTCTGATGATTCCTTAGCACTCATTGGACCATTTCCGAAATTGCCCATTTGTCACTAGTAATTTCTCCAAGAAGCTCCATCTGACATAATTCCACAATCAGCCCCACTCCTTCTTGTTGTATTACCTTAGTCATGGTCTTCAACGAAACTCCTGTCTTGCATAAACTGGGGTCCCCTTTTAGCACCACTCGAGAACCATTAACACAAAATTCCTTCCACCAGGTTACTCCAATTCACCTCCATATTCCCAATACTTCCTAACCATTTCATACTGAGAATTATATCAGTACTGCCCCATTGTAGAGGCAGAAAATCCTCAATAATTGTTATTCCGTGAACCTCAATCCTTACTCCCTTGCAAATGCCCCTCCCTTTAACTGCTATACTATTACCCATAATTACCCCTTAATTGTAAGTGGAAATGAGGGGTACCTGTAGTTCTTCAATGATCTCTACAGCTAGGAAATTATGGGTAGCTCCACAATCGACCACCACTATCAAGTCTCTCCCAGCCAACGTCCCTCTCATCTTCATGGTGCCTCGTGTGGTCAGGCTAAGCATCGAATTTAGGGATAGTTTAACAGCTTCCGTCATGTGTACTTCTACACTCTGTCTTTTCCCTTGAAATCTGGTCATCATCCTTCAGTTCCATACCCGCCAACTCCCCTTCTCTTTCTTCGTCGGTGATGAGCAAAATTTGAAGCTTCTTCTAATACACTTGGCGTGGCCGGTACTTTTCTTCACCCGAATAACACAACCCCCATGCTCTTCTGTCTTAGATCTGGCATCAGTGAGCCGGATCTGTCGTCGGCCTCCTTATGCGGGAGTCCTCGCTGGTTCTCGAGTTGGCGACATGACCCGAGTGCTCCAGAAGGCCTTGGCTTCTCCCTCTTGGTTCATGTTTTGACCCGCGAGTCCTTTCCTTCTCCCCATTGACTAGGTTTAAGAGAAATAGGTCCTGACGTGCTTCCTTTTTCCTTGATGGTCCAGTTCTTTTCTTCAATCATTTGGGTTGTATTCATAAGAGCCTTAAGCCCCATTGGGTTCATCAAACAAAGCTCAGCTCCAATCTTTGTCGTCAACCCCTTAACAAAAGTGGATTCTAGCACCTCCACAAGGAGCATTGTTAGCGGTGCCGAGAGTTTCTCAAACTTCCTTCGATAGTCGGCCACTGATCCATGTTGTTTTATATCTAAAACCCTTTCGCACAAGTTCCCAGTTTAAGTTTGGCCGAACCTCTAAACCATCTGCTGTTTTAAATCACTCCAGCTGCCGAATGGTGTTCCCGCATCAGTCCATCGAAACCAAGCGAGCGCATCCTCTTCGAAGTTGATTCCAGCCGCCATTAACTTTTCAGCTTCGCTCATTCGATTCATTTTGAAGAACAGTTCTACTCGATATAACCAGTCTTCCAGATTCGTTCCATTCTAAGAAGCACAGACACGGACACGGATATGGACACGGGACACGGACACGGGGACACACCAACTTTTAAAATTTAGTGGACACGGACACGGACACGGCGTATATATATATTATAAAATTTAGAATTAAGAAAATCCCAGTAGGATTAAGATTTCAGACGTCATTATTTGCTTATTTTACTGAAACTACAGAAGGTGAGTACAACATAAAATTTGATGCCCATTCAATTAGGAAAGTCTACTCTAAATTGGAAGACAAGGCTCACAACACAAACAGAAGACACTAAGTGCTAACTGACATTACCGATTTAAAGTTTCTTTTCCAACAATAAACCCAAAAGTTGGTGAACAAGGAGACCAATTAACGCCAGCCAAATACCCACCAAAATCTCTATACGGCGCAAGAAATCTTGGGGCTACTAGAGAAGTCAATTTTGTACTTGGTAGAGGTAGACATATTAGCATGCAAAATCCCCCATTTTGGAAGACCCATAAAAATCTCACAAAGGCCAGCGTATATAGAAGCGTGGATTTCAGAAGACAAAGTACATAAAAAGTGGATTTCAGCATACCTAACAGCGTTGTATGAAGAACCAATGCAGACGTGAAGGAGCAGATGGCTGGAAAACAAAAAGCATCGTGCGACAGATGATTTGTGAGAAAACAAAGGGGAGCGACGGTTGGAAAACCACGAGAATTTGAGAAGTTGTAACAATTATAAATTTCTTAATAAAGAAGACTACCCATGTCAACTAAATAAATTTTTGAATAATTCATAAGAATGTTACGAGCCATTTTAAGACGTGTTCGAGCCGTTTTCAACCGTGTCTGAGTTGATAAAAATGACTTTTTTACTCCGACACGTACGAACACGTGTCCACCGCGTGTTCATGTTGGACACATGTCGGACACACGAACACGGCACCATTTTGCCGTGTCCGTGCTACATAGTTATTTATATTTCATATAGTTTAAAATTATATAATAATTAATATATTGTGCTTTGTATATTGTTTAATATATTTTAAATAATATTTATATGCATAAATAATTTTTATTACAAAATAAAATATAGTTAAAATTAAAAGTACTTTTTTATTTTTATGTTGCCAAACAGTCTACTGTACGAAACTCTTTTAAAAAGCTCTTTTTAAAATGACAGCCAAACAGTCAACTAACTTCTTAGAAAAGTTCTTCTCAGAAAAGCTCTACAGAAAAAAGCTCTACTGACAAAAACTCTACTAGTATAAGCCCAACCAAATAGAGGCTTAAGATATCGTCAAGTAAATTTAAGTGAATAGTCAAGAATAAAAATGGTGGAGTGCATCAGGGGTTTTATGTGATAAAAAGGTCCCTGTAAAACTCAAAGGGAAGTTCTATAAAATGGTTATTCGATCAACCATGTTATATAGGGCAGAGTGTTGGCCTACTAAACGTAGACATGCGCGATAGTTGTTGGTAGCAGAAATGCGTATGCTTAGGTGGATGTGTGACATTACCCTAAGAGATAGGGTACGAAATCAGGTAGTGAGGGCCAGATTACAGGTGGCTAGTATTGCAGATAAGTTGAGAGAAAAAAAAAAGCTTAGATAGTTTGGGTATGTGCACAGGATGCCCTCTGATGCTCCGGTACGAAGCTGCGAGATAATAAATCTTAGTGGCTACAAGAAGAGAAAAGGAAGGCCTTACAAGACCTTGAGGGAAGTGATCAAGAAAGATACATCAGAGTTAGCCCTCACTGAGGCAGTTGCTAGAATTAGGAAAGTCTAACGTAATAGGATAAGGGTAAATGACATCCTTTAGAGTCCTCGCGCCTCATACTTACAGGATAGGAAGTACAACTCAACATCCTTTTTACTTTGCAAGTAGTAAGTTGTTGGTCAAGGCCTCAAGTCAGGCATAGTTAACAACAAATTCCTGCAATGGACGCCTAAAACCGTAGGATTGTTGTTTCCTTAGGGTCGGTAAATGTAGACTTCTAGAGCGACTAGCGATAACACGAGTAGGTTTTTACAAGGGGTAACGTAATAGCAGATCTGGTCAACCATCAGGTATGTCCTTATGGTCTTGTATTGTAATTCTATTTACTTAATTTTTTTGCGTGCCAGCTCTTTAATTATTTCCTCTATTATTCTACATCATATTTACATGTCACATCTGTATGTGAGTCTACCAGGAAACAACCTCTTTATTTTGAAGGAATAAGGTTGCGTACTATCAGATCTTTCCAGATCCCGCTTCATTGCGGGATTTCGGACTAAGTGTGGAGTGATGATGATGAGTCAGGAATAAAAATGGCGCAAGGAAAAAAAAGAAAAAGAATAAATCATTAGGTTTAACCAGCTTAAAGGATGGGATCGGCTAGCTAGAAAAAAAAAATAAACTAAAACGTTACACAATAGGTGTTGTTTATCAGGTCAGGGGATAAGCTAGTCGAATAGACATAGACTAGTTGAACATAGGTGTTATTTATGTGTCTAATGATCATTTGAGGTTGAGAGACCCTTACGTGAAAAGCATAGCTAGGAATGGGAAGAATATGAAGTTCTGATTTGATAATAGAACAATTTAGTCCTATAAGCTTCATTTACGTTTAGGTTCTCTACTTATACAGAGCTTCCTTCATCCTTACACGGGCTGAGAATGTTATATCATGATGGTTGAAATGGATTCAAGCTGGTGTTGCATTGTAGAGATGGCAATGCTCTCTGGCTTTGATTTCTATCAATTGTTGCTTTAGTTTTTGTTTTGATGCTTTTGGTGTAGGCATTATTTTAATTCAATTTTTCTTTTTAAAAAAACAAAAACAAACGAATTTTTAATATGAATTACAATGGAATTTTTAATATTTAAAAAAAGAAGAAGAAAGATTTCTGTTTTGGGGTCTATTAAAAACAGTCTTGTCTCTCTCTCCCTCTCTCATTCGCTGTTTTCTTCATTTCTCTTCGCAGATCGAGAGCTCATAACCAAACATCACCAAGTCGCCTACATCGCCACCATCTCCGAAGGTACTCTATCCCACTTCTCCCTCTCTCTACCCCGTAGTCCATGTTCGCGTCTTTTGCCCTTTTTCTTTTTCCCTGAATTTGAGGTGTTAGATCAGATTAATCTTGTTCTTTCTAACTTCATGGGTTGTTTGTAATTGGCATCCTTTTCTTTGCTTGCTGGGAAAATCAAAACTTCATTTTCTTGGGATGAAAACTTGCATGCTCCGCTAATTATTTGTATCAAGTTTAGGGAAAATTGTTTTCTTTTTCGGGATTCCTTTTGTTAACGCCTATATGTTTGAATGGTATCTTATATAATATCAAGATCTAGCGGGCCACGATGGCAATGATCGACGAGCCTTTATATCCTATTGCCATTTTGATCGATGAGCTCAAGAATGATGATATCCAGCTCCGTTTGAACTCAATCCGTAGGCTTTCGACCATCGCGCGAGCCCTTGGGGAGGAGAGGACTCGAAGGGAGTTGATTCCCTTCTTAAGTGAAAACAATGATGACGATGATGAAGTGCTTCTTGCAATGGCTGAAGAATTGGGTGTTTTTATTCCATATGTTGGTGGAGTGGAATATGCTAATGTGTTGCTTCCCCCGCTGGAGACTTTGTGCACCGTGGAGGAAACTTGCGTTAGGGAGAAAGCTGTTGAGTCCTTATGTAGAATTGGATCCCAGATGAGGGAGCAAGACTTGGTTGAGCATTTCATACCGCTAGTGAAGGTTGGATTTTGGCTTCACCATCTAGCAATTCTATATATTTTAATGTTATAAATCAGTGATTCAGTTTATATGTGTCAGTCCAATTCTAATTATCATTTAATTCATTCTTTCTTTTCTAGTACTTCTACGTCATGATTTATGACATTACTTTGATGCCCGACTTTCTTGTTCACATATCTGCTCAGAGGTTGGCAGCAGGTGAATGGTTTACAGCTCGAGTTTCATCATGTGGGTTATTTCATGTTGCATATCCAAGTGCTCCAGAGACTATAAAAACTGAACTGCGTGCCATATATGGACAACTATGTCAAGATGACATGCCCATGGTCCGCAGATCTGCTGCTACAAACCTGGGGAAATTTGCTGCCACAATTGAGCCTCCTTATCTGAAGGCTGAAATTATGTCTATATTTGAGGAGCTGACGCAAGATGGTATGTATTGTGCCCCCTGCATATAGCCCTAAGTCCTTTCTTTCTACATGTTTTGTTTGGTTTAATATGTATTCATGTTGATATATCTGCTGCTATTCTCTTATTTTTGAAAGGAAAATGCGGTTTAGTATCTGTCAAATTCAGCATGTCCATTAGTATGTTAGTTGATCAAATAAACACTGTTTTGCTTCAAAAATTTTTTATTATTTTTTCTCTCTGAAAGGTGGAAATTCTTTCTTTCTTTAGTTCATGGAGGATATCAGGTATTATGGAATAGGGTTTTCAAGGTTAGCATTTGCATTTTTTAATTTGTTCTCATGATAATGGCATTCAATGCCTAAAAAAACTTATCTTTGTCTTGTTCTTTAATCATGGTTACTCTGTGTCATGCATTGGAAACGGTACTTTTTACTTGTGTCATTATATGTGATTAAGCTTTCAATAGCCCCATGGAAAGTTTTAAGTTCTTATAAACCATATGTTATTATTTATATGCTTTCTTGTTGATACAAATGCCGCTCTCTAAGTTTATGTTTGATGTGTTTTGATTGTTATTCTCTTTATGATTTTATCATATTTTCTTGGTTTCAGATCAGGACTCTGTCCGCCTGTTGGCTGTTGAGGGTTGTGCAGCTCTTGGAAAGTTGTTGGAGCCTCAAGATTGTGTAGCTCATATTCTTCCGGTTATAGTTAATTTCTCACAGGTAAACATATCCTAGCTGCTGCAATTTGTTATTCTATTGGTGAATTGTTGGATTTGTTGATTAGGCAGGTGCTTCCTACTGGTTACTATACCATGTGCTTTGACCATCTTGTGTGATGCAAATTCTTATATGAGCAGGATAAGTCCTGGCGTGTTCGTTACATGGTTGCGAATCAGCTATATGAACTATGTGAAGCTGTTGGTCCAGAGCCTACTAGGTAAGAGCTTTTGTACTGGGTTGGATTTGATTTAAGGTCCCTGCTAGTCAGTTGCAGATGTTAAATTTGGCCTTTTCTGAGTCAACCATTTTTTCTTTTTGTATCTGTTTCCTCTACTTGGTTAGTGATTGCTCATTTGAAGTCCTTTGATCACATAGGATAGTTAAAGGCTTTGCTACTTAGTTTTGGATTTGCTCATGTTATGCTAGCATATTTTAGGTCGGACCTTGTTCCTGCATATGTTCGGCTACTTCGTGATAATGAAGCTGAGGTTCGTATAGCTGCTGCAGGCAAGGTGACTAAGTTCTGCCGGATTTTGAGTCCAGAGCTTGCAATACAGCATATTCTTCCCTGTGTAAAGGTATATTTGCTCATTGATTGTTAACTTGTTTATGCAAGTTCTTTGCATATTTATGCTGTTGCGAATAGTCTTGGTACAATCGAACTAAACTTTTGGCTTATTACCTTTTTTTTTCCCCCTGCAGGAATTATCGACCGATTCATCTCAACATGTTCGTTCTGCTTTGGCTTCAGTCATCATGGGCATGGCACCTGTTTTAGGAAAAGTAAGCAGTCTCTATACATCAACTTCGGAGTAAACTCTTGAGTACCTGTAAACTTTACATTGCTGCTATAAAAATAAAGTTTCTAAGTAGTACTTGGCCTAAATAGATTACACCAACATAGAGAGGATTTCAATATAGCTATTGCAACATTGGTATATCAACAAGATTGTATGTTGAATTTTGTTCTTGATGATTTTGCTTGACATTTCCCTTTTTCCCCCTTTGGAGACAACTGACATTGTTTTCGTACCAGTTTTTTTATGTTTTGCATTATTCATATGGTGGTAGGCAAATCTAACTATGATTTTAGACTGACATGTTTCATGGACAATTTAACATCAGTATAAGCAGATAGATTGCATTGCTAGAGTAGGTTCCCTGGTATTTCTAATTTCTCACATCATCTATCAGTTCAATAGTATGTATGTAGATTTTGTTTCTTGTATTTGGATGTCATGTTTTTTTCTATTCAGTGCCATTTCTGTGATTATGTTGGTTCAGATCTGTAAATTTTGATTCTTGATTTAAGTTTCCTTGTTTCTTCCCATTAAATTAATTTTCTATTTATGGTTGCAGGATGCAACAATAGAGCAACTGCTGCCCATTTTTCTTTCTCTATTGAAAGATGAATTTCCTGATGTTCGGTTGAACATTATTAGCAAGCTTGATCAAGTCAATCAGGTTTGTCAAAACCTCATTATTTTCTTCTCACTGTTGCTAAGAATGTCTAGATGGTTTATGTTCCTGATGCATGAATTTAAAAAACTTTCTTGACGTGAGTGATAAAATTTAGAATCAAGCTCAAGTGTGACTTGCAAATCTGCTTTTGTTCATTAGTATGTTCTTTTTAATTAATGCCTTGTTCTGTTGTTTATGAATGCAGGTTATTGGAATAGATTTGCTATCACAGTCCCTGTTGCCAGCTATTGTTGAGCTTGCAGAGGATAGACATTGGCGGGTTCGGCTTGCAATAATAGAGTATATACCTTTGTTGGCAAGTCAGTTGGGTGTAGGGTTTTTCGATGATAAGCTTGGTGCTCTTTGCATGCAATGGTTGAAAGATAAGGTTTGTAGAGCTCAATTGGTCTGACAATTATGTTGACCTTTACTGCAATTTTTATCAACTGTGTTTTGTTGCTGAAAACACACGCAACTTACTGCTACAATAGAATATCCAGAAACCCGATTTAATCATGTTCCTTGATCGCATGTTTGTGACCAAATTAAACTGCTTTCACTGGCTTAGTACAAGAAATTTCTGTGCAGAGATTAAATTATCCTTTCCAAGCTTAGCGATTAACATCTCAATGTTGTAATGCACCATGAGCTAACTTGTATTCCGCAATTATAGGTTTACTCAATTCGTGATGCAGCTGCTAATAATGTGAAGCGCCTTGCTGAAGAATTTGGACCAGATTGGGCGATGCAGCACATAGTTCCCCAGGTTCGTCTCAATATTTTTACAATGCTTTCCATTTAGCTGTATTGAGTGAATGTTTATGAAATCATTCTTATGGTATGTGGGTATTATTGTAGAATTTGATAGAAAATTTAATTTAAATGTTAATCTTTTGCATATATTGTTTTGTGATTTAGTAGATGGTTTATGTCCGACTTCTTGGCAATTAATTGACTATTGTTTAATTCATCTGTAGACATTTATGATAACATTTGGATTCTGTTACCTAGTTCTTTAGATGGTGTTTAAGACTGAGATATCCTAGAAAAAACGATGGTTGGACTAGAATTAGACAGGCAAGTATGCTCTTAAAAGCCAACTTTTCTTGCAAACAAATGAGTACACTTTACTAAACTGGGAATAATCATATGCGACATTAAAAAGAAACCCCCACTTCCTAACTTCTTGCTCATTTCTTTCAGGTTTTGGACATGATTAACAACCCCCACTATCTGTATCGGATGACCATTTTACATGCAATTTCACTACTTGCTCCTGTTATGGGTCCTGAAGTAACTTCTTCCAAACTTTTGCCGGTGGTAGTTGATGCATCAAAAGATCGGTAAAGTGGAAAATATGATCTATAACATTTTCCTCCTGTGTACTATATATTGGGAGTGAAGCTGAGAGCTCTATGTAACAGGGTACCCAACATTAAATTCAATGTGGCTAAGGTGTTGCAGTCTCTTATTCCTATAGTGGATCAATCTGTAAGTAAACTTCTTTGAATTTTTAAACAATGAGTGAGGTCATGCAGGGCATGATGAAGTTCTGATATTTTGAAACTAGTTTATATTCTTCATTCCAACGATCGTTCATTGTCCTACACTATTGCTGACTGGGGAAGGTATTTGACAATGCTTATGAACTACACAGGTGGTGGAGAAGACAATTCGACCATGTTTGGTGGAGTTGAGTGAGGACCCAGATGTTGATGTCAGATTCTTTGCCACCCAAGCACTTCAGTCAAGTGATCAGGTGATGATGTCTTAGATATAGGTTGTTGTAATTACTGATTTTTATCATTTTGCATTTTTGTTTTCCCGTATCTTGTTCAATTGACTTGAAATGTAATGTCTTACCTAAACTGCTAGATATTATCTTAGGCAATCAGTTACTTTTGGTTATATTTTGTCTTTCTCAAAACTTTCTTCAAGACATTTGTATTATCCCATGATCTATGCAATGGCTTGATTCTCATGTTTATCTATTTCTAGATGAGCTAAAAATTGTTGAAAAAGTAAAGTAAAAGGAAGGTTGATATTTGGGTACCTTTAGGGTGGAGCTATTGATCATTTCATTGTCAAGCAGACTGTGAAAGGCTAAAAGAAATACACTTCTTTTAAAAGCCTTCATGCTGTTTGGAGTATGAATTTAGACTTCAAAGATCTATCTGGTTTAATATTGTCAAACATATATGTTAAAAATATATATATATATCAATAGTGTTTTTCTAGATTACGAGTATAATATCATGGTTTAAAATAATTTAATATTAGTGTTTAACGTTTAGTATATCATGTTAAATAAAAGTTTAAATAAACGTGTGAAAGATAACTTATTTTTATAAAGTATCAAGACCTTCTTTGAGGCATAAATTGTCTTCGGCAAGATGAACATATGGGATACATGTGTAATTATCCTCAGGGAGACTCAATTCCAATAGTTTTTTTAGGTAACAAGTGAAGTGTCTTTTCGGACTCAGCCCCAGAGACCAGAGGATTTGTACAAGCGAATCCTTAAAAATACTTGCACAATATGTTATTGGTGTGATTCAGAAAAGAGAGCTTGTTTCATGAACTCTCCCTAACGTAGGTACAAATGAAAAGTTTTCGTACCACTAACATACAATCTCTGACTTGACTTGTCAATCTATTGTATTCAACGTGACATAGTTAACTCAAACAATTCCTTTCTTTCTTAAAGTGTCCGTGCTTTGGCTTTCTTGTATAACAAGTACGCGAATAGCGTAAGCGTAAGGATTAAGGTTCGCTTGTATTATATATATATATAACAAACGGTTTTTAGGCATTAGGCATTTACAGAACTGGTATGAAATTGACTAATAACTTGAGGGACTAATCCTCAAAGAAGGGCAAGGGCGGGCTGTTGAATCTCCTAGGCTTGGTACAGTCTGATTGCTCCCATCCAATTCTCTTGTTTATGTTATCGAAGACGACCAATTGCCCACGTAATGATACATCTGCAAAGAAAGGAACACAAACAAAACAAGCCTCCAGTGATTGTGTGGTAGTGATAGTTTGCTCAATGAAAACTGACTCTGGAATTTTAACTAAAAAGATTTTTGTTTAGGGATATGGATTTGCATAACACAACAGTTTTCAGGTTCAATATCCCAGAAAGTGTACCTCCAAGTATAATCGTAGATCCATCATGTACTTTGCTTCCATCAAGTATTCCTAAGCATACATTTCCCTTCTTCTGCAGTATATTGTCAGACAATGATCCTACCAGGTATCTTATAAAAATCAAAAAAGGAAAAACAGTCCAGAAGCCTTACACTAATGACCAGATAACCCTCTGGGGGAATTCGAAACTTGGTGGAGACAATCCACCATTTGCTCCCAAATTGAAGGGTCAAGGTCTTGAAGAAGCTCTTGACCTCTGTAATAGATCTGCATTACTTAAGAAACGACTCCATTAAAGTTGGTTGTCAGGTAAGATGTTAACAGAAAGAGAACAATGGGCTAACAAACAAATTGACCTCTTGCTTTAAACTTCTGTTCATGACCTGACCTACATAGAAGTTTTCTCTCATAATTCACCAACTACTTAAATGGTTGAACTTCCAACTTATTACAAGTGTGAATCTTTTTAAACAATTCTTCAACTTCAAGTAATGCTATTAAGTATATATAAAGGTGATTTTGCTACTCTTTTGGTCTCAAACTGCATTATGTTTACTGGTGTACTTAATCACCTCAATTTAAAGCGGTCAATCAACATACGGCATGGAATAAAAATCTTTGATAAATATTCTGCAACTGACAAGACCTTGATCAACCATAATTCAAGGAGTAGCGAATTACCTTATTGGAAACCTGCCTCGCCAACAGATTGGTAATGTTTCGTCAGATGTATCTTGGTATAGCCCAGCTTCAGAAACTTGTTCAACCTACACCAGTGCTTTCTGATCAGATTATTCATTCCCTTTATATAACTCCACCACATACTAGTTCAGTTTGGTTGTGAGTGAACGGTACTTACAGAAGCAATCAACTGTGTGTATGCTTCTTTTGGGAAGTACGTGTAGGAACTGCCACTGTCAAATACAATTTTTCCCATTCTGCTACCAAAACTCAGTGGGGTTCTTCCATAATTCAGTTTCACAATTTCTGTATGATAAAATTCACTGAAAATATTTAAAGAAAAAGCAAAATGAATCAGAAAATAAGCAGGAAAGAAGTTAGACAAGTCATACAGCAAATTTTGAATGGATGATTCCAAAACTCTAAATTGCATCATAGCTGTGCAGATCGTATCATTTTCTAATTGTTTCAAAAGTTTCTGCATTGGCTCTTATTAATAACACCTAGTAATAGCAACAGCAGCAGCAAGGTGGAAACTGAAAATTAATATTGGATATACTGCAAGACGTATCAAATTAATAAAGGACGGGCTTTAAAACATTCTGTGCAAGACGTATCAAATTTAACAAATGACGGGCTTTAAAACATCTATGTATCTGTCAGGCGTGTATATTTACAAAAATGGAATACAACTACAAGCCAGAGCCTGAAGTCTAAAAGATGAAAAAGAAAGACCTTAAGAAATACTCACATGTTCTTGTCAAGCATGGGAACCCAGGCCATACCCCACTTGGGCATAAACTCATCCCCAAAAAACATGTATCCACCACCACTGATATCAGTGGAAAGGCAATGACCTATCACATCTTTTATTATCCCTTGGCTTACCAACTGAGAAGGTAAACTAACTTTAGCTCTGCTTAGTCCAAGAATGCCATCTGTCTTGGCCAAAGTGTTTAAGAGTGGGCCTTGCTGATCATACGCACACCTTTTAGACAAATACATGCATATCAGCATTTTTTTAATAGAAAAGTTTAACAGAACCAATTCAATATTGGTTGTTTCCCCTCAATGCTGGGGAAGGAGAAAAAAAGGCGGGGGAGGATGCAGGGTACGGGAGGAGGGGTAGGACTAATTACCCAAAAATCACTTTCAACTTAGTCAATGATCCATTTGTGGACATCAGATGCTGCTCATCTCTTGCAAGAACACCCATGGAGGAGCTATGATCTGCATATTCAATCTCATAGTCGCATTGTTGGCATGTTTCACAATCAACTGCTTTATGATTTCTTTGAACTTCAGTGCAAAATGAGTCCTTAGGAGGTACTATATTCCCTCTTCTTGGCTTGTACAAGGCATTTGCTCCCTACATCAACTTTAATCATCAGAGTTGATATACTACAAAAAGTTCTACAAACCATTGAATATAACCATCAACTGTAAATTATCTTAATTTTGGCATGTATGTGGGTATTCAATAAACAGCCAAACTGTAGCATTTTTCCTAATACATTCATCAAATAGACAATATTTTTTTAAAAGGTAAATAAAATTGTATTAGAGCCCTTCAAGGGAAATCAAGACTACAAAATGTTCAGCAAGAAGCAACCAATTCAAACAACAACTTCAAGGGAAATCCACTAAATTGATCTACTAGACACTTCAAATAAGTTGCCTCGAATCGCATATCATAAGAACAGATGAGAAGCTCTTAAAGCTAGATCTAATTCCAGTTCCTAGCTAAACTTGAGCTCAGTCCGTCAATTCTCTAGCAATCACAGTTTCCCTTAACTTGCTCCAAGATAATTTGATAACCACTGAATGAAAGACATTATCCACTTGAGGCAAGATACCAGAGGCACTTCTAGCATCTTCAACTTGCGGTTTCTATTGAACCAAATAAGGGAAGCAATCAGGAGAAGAGCCAGCCCTAGAGATTTAGGCAAAAGCAAAATGATAGAGAGAGAGGGAGCATAAGGAGACAAGGATGACGGTTGTAAAGTGGGCAAGTCAGTAAGCTCAGGAGCTAGGATCTGAGTTTGGAACTTGGAACTTTGGATTGGGGTCCAGGGAGAGCACTATGAATTTCCCTGTGAGCTCTAGTGGATGAAGGAGAACCTAAGGCCTTGATGGGTGCTACTAGAAGCTTAGCAGTTGGAGCTTCAGACATGGTGGTTCAGTCAAAATGGTAAGAAAACATAAGCAAGGGATAGGTGGGAGAATCCCGCCTATTACCGTTTTAAAACGAAAAATCAAAACAAATTTGACTAAAATTTACAAGGGGTCGGATGAAGCTTAGAAAGAAGTTGGGAGTTTCTTTCTATCTATATCTATATCATAGGCTGAAAATTATATATCAAATAGACAATATTAATAGCACATCAATTATCTTTGATTTGATTTAGCTTTTCTGTACCGAGTCTGAAGCATTAAGCTGTTGCTGATGTTTTACACCCTCATAACTAAAAGGGAGTTGTGCATCATGTACATACATGAAAAAAGTAAGGCATTCATGAAGACACATACAACCAAATATCCTGTAAGTGAATGCCTGCTTGAATATCTCATTTTAAGCACCAGTTCTAGAGCAGTATAGTTAAAGATGATAATACCTTGGCACAGCTAGCGCAAGGAGCATCACACTGGATCCACGTCAAATCACTCCCAGTGTCAATATCAAGATAATAAGGTCTGGGAGGATTCCCAACCAGCAAATAGGTAAAATACAATCTACATGACACATAATTTCGGTCAGAATCAATAGCAGAGGCAAAGGCACACTGATTCACGACCTAAGTTACTGATTCACAGCCTAAGTGCTCTAGAATCTGCCACTTTAAATCAAACAAGGAGAATAACGGGGGAAATTGAAACGAAAACGGTACAACTACAGCAGTAAAGTCAAAACCTGCTAATGTTCATTGGGCTGTGTATGCTAGGAAAATTCGTAAGAAAGGAATTGCCAGAGCTGAACCCCTGAAATGGAGCTTTGGCAGAGCCTATGAAGGTCTTAAAGCCCAAGAGCTCATGGCGATGGGAGAACATTTCTCCCACCAATAGCACATGATAACTGCCAATTATGTTTGCCTAATTGAAAACTAAAAAATCTTCTAAACATTGATCTTCCCATTTTGCAAGTTAGCACACATTTGTGAAAAGATTTTGCAATACTATGATCGACATCTCAATTTTTCACCCTCACTTGTAAGATTTACAGTCATTGTTCTCGTCATAGTAAAGCTTTCATTAGAGCATAATCACAATTTTAACACTTTCTGACAACCGATAGCATCAGTCACTAGTTGGAAATCATACTAAGATGCAGCCCAGCCTCAGTTGGATATACATTTTTTTATTTACTGAATAATAAAGATAGTTATAGTTATTTAACTGAAAATTTGGACATAATTAACAGAAACAGAAACATGCTTTCTTTCTTTTATCGTTGATCTATTCAGGCCCAAATCAAGTTTCTCCGTCTTTTCTTAGATAAAACGGAACATAGGAAGGCTATCTGGTGTAACTCGTGCAGAATACCAACAGTGAACGACAGGAAAAGGAAGGCCAGGTGAAGTTGGGTCCCTAGCAGCACAAGATAATGCATATAACTGTGAAAGAAGAATGTGAATGAGGATGCTTCTTTAACATATAACTGTGAAGTCTCCCAAACCATACGTCATGCATAAACTGCGAAGATGATCAAGAACAAACTCAAACGATGAAATGAAGTAACTTAGATCGCACTATTGCCAAATTGAAAAGTTAATATTAACTAAATTAGCAAAATTGGTACATACCCATCTGGAAACACATTGCCTCTAACAGGCAAAATGGTTGATGAATCCAAGGCAGCAGCTTTTGAAGAAGTCAACTTAACTTTGTCACCGCGTTCAATCACATCACCAGTTGGTACCACCAAGCTCTCTTTGATGACAAACCTCAGATTCTGCTGAAGCTCACTCTGGGGCATCTCATAAATGCCCAGCTTATGATATAAGGGAAAGATAAAGGACTGGGGATCTCGACCATCTTTAGAATCTTTCAATTCTTGTATACTCCTCGTGAACACGGTGCTGTACAGAAAAAGTGCAAATAGAGAGACAGATACAAAGGCAAGTAGCCCTCTTGGGCTATCAAAAAAGAGTCTTGATAGTGAGAACTGTAATAGAGGGTTCGAAGATGGTGGCTGAGCAGGAGGAAATTGAATTGGAGGATGATTTCCTTCAAGGGTTTGGATTTGATGGGATTGCTCCGGATGGGGCAGTGGATGGCCATCATCAGTAAGTGTAAAAGTTGTTATTGTTTTGCCTAAAGAAGGATTGTCTGGTGGTGGAAGTGAAATGATGACAACTCCTGTAATCTGAGGTGATAGATCAGACTCCATAACTCTCTACCTAGATATATACAATCTGCAGAATTTGCCTCACAAGCTGAACCTGAGAGAGAGTGGGGAAGAGAAGGAGAAGGAGAAAGATGGAAGCTTTTATGATTCAATAACTCTTTATCTTTCTCCAGTGGTGTGAGCTATCAGAAACTGAGTCAACGCGTTCTCATTACCCATCGAGAAACAAAAAGTCAATACCCAATCCAATTCGATTATCCAGACCAGGAGAAGCATCTTCCAGGAAGCTCGCCTCTCTAACCCAATTGGAATTGACAAGTTTTAAGGAACGCTCAGGATATTTGCGCCTGAATTTTTTGTTAATATGATTTTTAAGGCTCTGCTTTGGTACATCATCGAATTCCAGTGTACAGATTAAATATCGCATCCACCGCAAATGTTGTCATTAGTGTTAAATAATAAAATATTGTTTGAAAGTTGAAATTTATTGAATACATTCGTAGTGTTTCTTCTTATTAGAGACAAGTGTATAAAAAAAAGTTTGAAAATTTATTGTTTTATTATTTGCTGATTTTTATTATCAATTTGTAATATATATCATTTTCTGATTTTTATTATCAATTTGCAATATATATAAAATTTAATAAAATATAGAAAAATATTAATTTAGTAATTTTATAGTTATCATAATTAGTATAAACAAAATTTTCATATCATAACTTATTTATGGGTGTGAAAAAATAATTTAGTATTATATTAATAATGATAATCATGAAAAACAACTTCTAATATGATGCAATTGGTGTTGGAAATAATAGCAAAATTTTTTCATATAATTTCTCAAAAACCAGATCGCTTAAATTATATGATATGATTGATATATAAAACATGAATCTTAATACATGTTTTATTGTGAAGCTTGATTCTTTTCTTATCATTTCTCTCAAGCTTTTTATGAAATTGGCTCATCTTAATCACAATAGCTGCAAACTATTGTGTCTAATTTCTATTGTTTTTAATTGCCTTCATATCTTGATTTTAGATACAAATCCTTGTGTTTGATCCAAATATGAGATCAATTAAGTGAAAATAGTGTGAATATTGCATTAATATTAATTGGGTTATTTTGTAAATTTTACATAAAAACACCAAAGTCACGTAAATTTTGCATGAAAAAAAAGAAAGAGGAAAGAAAGAAAAGAATAAAAGAAAAGAATCCTACATGATGATAAATCACCACCTTAAAGTTAATACCATTTAATTTAATTAAATGTTATGCATGGTGGTCACTTACACCACTATGCATGGTTAATGCACGGATGTGACAAGGGAGTCACACCCATGACTCCTCATGCACACCCGTGAGAAGTTTTAAGATTAATTCTGGCTTTAATACGTGGCAGCTTACGACATTAAAGCAAGCAACCCTAAACCTAGGAACAGTCTATAAAAGGCAAGAGAGGGTGGCAGTTGAAGGGAATCATCTTTCATTTACTATTTCATTCGTTTACTCACAAAGACATAGACATGGGAGGCACAGAGAGATAGAGAGAAAGAAGATAAACAGAGACGAGAAACAAAGAGAGTCTGAGAAGGAGAAGAAGAGAGCAACAACAGAAAAGTGGGAGTTGGAAAGAGAGGCCAAAAGCTAGAGTAAACACTTGGTTGGAGGAGAGCAACTGAAGCAGAAGGGGAGAGCCAAAGCTGAAAGTTGAGAGTTCAAAAGACCTATACTATCTCATCATCTAACCCTTTGTTTGATTATCTCATTCCTGATATGTTGCTTGTTTCTTTAAGTTTATTGTTCTGTTGGTATTAACTAATTCACACTCTTGTTAGCTTAACAATTGTTGCTTGTTATCTTGTCATAGTTCATTTAATAGTTATTGAATTATTATTTTCAAACTTCCGTCGACAGTAATATGGGATTGAAGTATTTGAGTATGATGAACCGTGTGTATGATATGATGGGCTAATCTCTTTTATTGAGAGTTAATGTAGCTATTTAGTTGAATATGCATGATAGATATGTTGCCTTATTTATTGTTGTGGTTTATAAACTGAATGAATGTAATAGAATGACCAAACTATGCATCATTTTAGTATTAAATGAAGATTCGAGAGATGAAGTTTAATACGGATCGAGAAACTAGAAATACTTAGGTTAAGAACTAAAAATATATTAACTTAAGTGGTAATTGGTAGTTAGGTTTTCATAATTAATTCGGATAATAACTTGTTGAATACGAAAGTTAGACTAGTTCATTATTCGAATCGATTTAGAACCCAACTATTAATTTTAG
>JANIPN010000007.1:24072206-24101321 GCA_027478595.1 Erythroxylum anguifugum
TCCTAAATTGTAACTAACTTCACGTGTTGCTGGAATTTGCCAACTTCTTCTTTCGCCTACTGTAAACCAATGGCCTCTTAGCTCTATCAGCAACTAACCCTTTTCATGACACCAACAAAAGCAACTTGAATGCAAAAATTGAAAAAGCTCTTTCATGGTGATGATCATTCCATGGAAATGTATTAGAGGCACCATCAACATATCACTCTAATAAAACCACCAAATATAACTAGGCAAAAGCAGACCTTCAATGCCACAGATCTGGAAAAGATATAAATTAGCCAATATATAAACTGCATAGTTCTTCTCTTACCCTCCTCATTTTCCCAGAAGCGAAGCAGCCCATCAGTGGAACCTGAAAATGATAACAATATTTCAGTACTTCTCAACAGTTCTTTGACACCAAACTACTCCTTCCATTAAGACGCAATGAATTCTCCCACAACCAAAAAGCAGTTAACAAATGAGTAGAGGACTGCTGCCTACCAGTAATTATCCCTCTGTCTGCTGCGGAATAGTCTACACACAATACTGGACCAGCATGACAGGCTAGAACAGCGTCACAAGTTCCTCGAGATACAGACCAGACTCTTGCTGTCCAATCATCACTACCAGTAATCATAGTGTCTCCAACCATTCTAATAGACCTGGATCACAAACAAATATATTTATTGATCAACAACTACAATTGAGTCCCAGAAGAAAAGGATAACAATATGCCTTGTTAACTCACCGAATCCATTTTGTGTGACCTAAGAGCTTATGCATCTGCCTACCAGCACGGATGTCCCAGATGTTTGCAACCCTGTTTATGCAAGTGTTCAATACGTTAGTTAAAAGTGGCAGGATAAATATTTGAATATTTGTTCCAATTGGAGACCCAATTTGAAGTTTCAAACTACTTACGCGTCTCTACCAGCAGCAGCCAGGATTCCAGAGGAATCATCATATTCCATGCATAGCACTGCACTAGAGCACCGGCCAACTGTTGCTACACAAGTATCAGTTCTAACATCCCACATTTTAACAGTCCCATCATGTGCAGAAGTAAGAACACGCTCTCCTGACAGCATACGGACACAGCTGACCTATACGATTAAATAGCATAAATTACAAGTAGTTTCAAAAATCTACCAGATGTTTCCTATGCACTTTGACAAAGCTTGATAGTGTGCAAACATATGCAGAACCACAAAAAGAATAATTCAAATAAAGCAACAAGAAAGAAAAGTGAAACACGAAAGAGAAAGAGGAAATCCTAACAACAAATGGGAATATACAATTTTACATACTTAAAGCAGTAGGAGCAATTCAAGAAAATTCTGCAACAATTATACAAGCAATTGGGTTGCTACACAGAAAAATAGAAAAATTTCTTGTAACTAAGACATTGAACCAGGATTGCATACACCTCCGCAACACTTAAATAAGTGGGCTCTTCTCTTAACCTTTAAGTGAAAGAAGAAAAATAAAGAAACACTTAAAAGCACCTATCGGAGACATGGATCTGGGTCAGTTTTCATTCCTAAATCCAAGTAGCATAAGCTCTCTCGAACTATAACAAAAGATTTAGGAAATGGAAACAATAAGAAAACCTGTGCTTCATGTCCCTTTAGCTCTTCTAGGAGTTGGGATGTTTGCTTGTCCCAAACAATAACAGACTGATCATCAGATCCAGAAACTACCTTCCCACGGTCTGAACTTATGGAACGAACAGTTCTGCACAGACAGCAACACAATAAAATGCGAGACATCAAAAGGGGTTTCAGCAAGGAGGCATAACCATCAGCTGCCTTTGACATCAGCAAATACGTAATAGAAAATATATAAGCTTTTACATACCTAGAGTGTCCCTTCAAAGTTGCCCGAAGTTCAGAACCACGCATACTAGGATCCCAGATCTTGACCTGCCTCCAATCACCAAATATTAATTATTTTGTATACAAACAGAATTGCTGTAATGTTTTTAACTTTCCCAATTTGTATGACTTATTAGTCCCAGCATAACCATAGCAAGGATATGAGACAAAGTGAAATTAAGCAGCCCAAAATGGGTGATTGGTGATTAAACAAGTCTGGTATTAATCATAGATGTAAAAGGGCCACATAATTCAGTGTTCTAAGAAATCCTTCATAGATAACATAAAGCATGGACCTGACATCAAACTTTTAAAATTGACACTTTCGTGAAGTACCATACTAGGTTATACAGAACAATTAAACAAGTAACATTACCATGCAGTCCGTGCTGCCACTGATAAAGAATCCTGCATCTTCACGATCACCCACTAGATCCCATACCTCCCTTCTAGTTACACAATGTAAAGCAGTAACTGCACCGCTGTGACCCCTAAGTATGCGAACATTTGTTTGAAGTTTTTTTTGCCCAGAGGCAGACAAATCTTGTTTATGAGCCAGCCCATCAGAAGTCCACTTGCGGCCACGACCAAAAGAATTTGCTTTTGATGAGTCTCTACTAAACATGCTTTGAACCCAGCTCCTACCAATAACAGAAGCCTCAGCAGGTTGCTGACCCTCATCCTTAGCATCTTTTGGACGAGGGGATGACAATCCATGAGATGAAATTGATTGCGGCTTCACAGCTGCAATTCCCCAGTAACCAATACGAAGTTGTTGAATGTGTGATAAAAATCCTCGAAGTTTTATCTGAAACATCAACCAAAGAAAATTTCAGTTGAATATAATCTCAAGAAGAAGAAAACGAATGGAAAGAAATAAGAAGAATAGAAGAAATCTACTGGATTGGTCAATTCTTGTTGGCATCATGAAGGTGGAAACATAGTTACAAAGATTTCTGAAAAGATATGTTAAAAAATTATTTGCAGTGTCCCATGTCTTAGATTTAAACAACCTATTTAGCAACCGCTAGCCCACCTAAGTGCTTCAAGATTGCAGGTAAAACATAGAATAAACAAAAGTATAATGTACTGTTCCATTATTTCAAAAAGTAAGCGAATAAGAAACATCAAACAATCATAGCTGAATTAACAAATGAGTCAAAACTTATACATGCGAACTAAGGCATGCAATTAGCATATATACATTCTCATTAAAGTATGAAGAGGTCATTAAATTATATGCAACGTACAACTTCACATGTTCAAGCCACTAAAACAGCCAGGAAAATGGAATAACATGTGGATTGTAACTGACAAAATATTACAGAATTCAACTTACAAGTTGCTTGTATCCAATATTGTTCTTCTCAGCTATCGTTTCTATCATGTACCATGCATCAGTATCAGGCAGTCCCAGGCCAGCCTTGACAATCAAGCAACATAAGATAGAAACAGGTAAGTTAAGCTCAATGGTAAACAAAAAGGTGAGATAAAAGATGATGACACCACCATGTGTGATGCAACCAGGATCAATTGTGCTGTCACTAAAGCTGCATAGTTTGCTGACCTGACAACGGAATTCATATACAAAGTAGGTTAGCTATCTCCTAGTAAACATTTGTATACTGCACATAATTGCAGTAAGTTCATATCTAGAAGTTGATGTAAGACAAAACCATCACTATGGAATACAAATGAATATGCCTTTTATGTACAAAAAATATGTGAAAAACCTGAATTAGTACTGAATACATAGAATTACTTTTCAGATAAAGAAAGTCAAAAGGCAGTGAAAAACATAATCATCTGCCTGATATTAATGTTTTGCTATTTTCTGGTGACTCTAGGTTGTAACTATTGAAATTGGAAGGACCACAGTACAGTTACTCCCTCCCAGAGTAAATTTTTTATGCTAGGTAAGTAAAAAAGGGAAATGGCTAACGGAGACTGACAAGACTTCTATAGGAAACATCTTCCAGAAAGCCAGAAGGAACTACAAGAGATGTCAAAGGAACTACAAGTTATAAACAATTTCCCTAGCCCCTTTTGTCCTTCCCAACATAACTTGTAGCGTTTGAACATAATTATATAACATGAAAGAGAATACAACAATCATGTAGATCATCATTTAAGGGACACCAAATTTTTACTACATCACTGTTTTTTGCATTATGTGTTTAAGCATTGAACAAACTAGATGGCCATTCTTCATACAACTTAGTTCAATGATCTACGCATAAACAAGAAGAATATACCAATGGAAAAACAATACATATAAGAATGGAATTGTGAATGCTGTGTACGCTTACTTGTTAGAAGAATGCTCCATTAGAAAGTCAAAATATCCTTCCCAGAACCTTGCAATGCATTCTCTTCCAATGAGTAACAGTACAAAAATTGGGGAAGAAAAAGAGAGGATACAATGGGGTCAACTATATTATGCCAAGTATCTAAGAGATGGCCTGGAAGAAGAGAATATTCATATGGAGAGAAAACATAAAGATAAGAGCTAAGTCAGCTGCATCAATGAGTTTAATCTTTAGACCTAAAATGACAGAAATTAGGACAGATTAAACCAAAAGTTTATCTGTCTAATACAGAAGAGATAGTGAGATGCATAGTCGGATAATGAAACTTATGGTAGCAATTCAATCTTGTACAAATGCCATCATTCTTACCTTGTCTCCTCCCATATTGATAGAGAAATCAGGTGGCATTGTATATGGTCACAAACATTATTAGCATCCCTTTTGTACATCTCAGCAGAAACTTCAAGCGCATCTCTAACAGTTGAAATGTCATTCCGTGAGGTTGCACGACTAATTGCTGTTTTCAACTGAATCACATATGTCATGGGTTTTTAACATACACAAAGGCCAGAAAAATGGAGCCAAGAAGCTCAAGAACATGGAAAAAAATTATAGCCTCACAAAAATTAATTTGCAGTAGATAAACATTAGAAGAAATTTAAAACCAAAGTTGACACCATAGTTCATGACTCAACTACAAAGAAATCATACATCTTTTCAATCAACTTTTCAAAAGTATGCAAACCTTCCATTTCTAAACAAGAATTCTGTTTAACTTGTCTCATGATACCATTACTTACCGATTTAACACCCTCAGTGACTTAAGAGATTTTATCTTCCTCACTACAAATATGCCACATATCTAGAAACATTGATTTTATTCATATTGGTCTTCGACATGGAAGACATGACAGTAAGGGAGCCCTATTTGGATAACTTGGTTTTTCAAGTGTCCTCGGAACAAAGACGCAACATATTCAAACTTGTAAACATTTTGACACCCCAAATTGCAAATAGTTAGCAGTATATTTCATCTATATGATTAGACATGAGAAGAGTGTTGCTAAAATGAAGTAGAAGGAATTGCTTTGATATGAACAAAAAAGTTCAATTTTTTTTAATTGCAAACATAGGATTTACCTATAATATTTCACATGTCAAAGTTCAATCATAATGACGATCTTATAGTAGATAAAAAACATAGTTATGGCATTTTGCATACCAATTCCTTCACTGCTATAAATTGCTCATCAGTCAGTTGACATTGCCAACCCTGCAAGAACAAAACCTGCCAAAGTTAGATAAACTCAGGGAATGTCATAGAATAAGCTGATGCCTTTGCTGGCAGAATACCGAGATTATGTGCTCCCTTATACATTCAACAAACCCACTACCACCAATTCCCTCTGCATCAGACTCAATCAAGGCTGCAATCCATCAGAAGATCATTGTTAGTACACTGAACCAAAAGAAAAAGAAAAAGGGCAGAGTGTTTTGTAACTGAGGGGCATCGGGCACTCGTCGAAAACATTTTCAACAAAAGGCATCATGTTAAATTTCCAATAAGAGATCTGATTTCTTGCAGAACAATACCAAGGATTGTTCCATATTCAAATGACGAAAGTGGATCATCAGTAACTCCCAGTTTGAGAAGACGCAACCAGAGTCCCTGTGACAGAATCAAGCAGAAATATTAACAAGAAAAGACGCAACCCCAATATTGCTGTCCACCAGATCTCTATAATTTGTATTTAAAGCTAGAAAAGGAGAAAAAAAATATACAACAAATAAAAAGGGTAACCGTTTGATGCAAAGTCATTTATGGAAATATTGCAAACTGTTAACTGAAAGGAAAACTGCAGTAGAAAATCTTCTTTGCTTGAAAATTTATAAGCATTCAAATGGTGCAGCTGAGTTAAATTCAATAAGTTGAGTGACAAGGAAAACAATGCTACTTAGAATTTGTTAATGCCATAATTTTTACATCTAACTATTATTAAAAGCTATTTATATTTTCCAAAGCCATATATTTTATGCAAAATTACTTTTCTCTTTATCATTGCCAATCTTAGAAAATATATGCCAAAGCTATGGAAGACATTCCATCCATACATGTAAATTGACAGCAAAGACCATGAGTCAACTTCTTTATGCATAGAGGATAGTTTATAGCTGAAGACAAAAGGCCATATTATATGGCAAATTCAGCAGCAAGACATTCTGTATGGATTCATAGGGAAACAAAGAAGAATTGAGTTCTACCTGCAGTTTAACTTTAATATCCAATACCATACGATCCCTTTCGGCCTGTAAAATACAGCTATTATGGTCAAAAGCTAAGACTTCAATCTCTACAATTGCAATTGCACTATGATTGTGGTAAGAGGAACTTACAGCCCTCTCCATTGGACTAAGAGAGTCCTTGCCCACTTGTAAAGATGGAGAGCTGGTTACATAATAGAGAATTATGATTGTTACAGTAAAGCAGAATTACAAGGCAATCAGTACAATAAGGAAGACATAGATAATATAAATTTGCAAAACATAAATACCCAGGAGTATGTTTTATGTACTCAAAAGCTCCGCTGGCTGCTGCAAGAATTTGCTTCCTCTTCTCCTCTTGATCTTCTGATCTAATGTTTGAAGGAAACCTATCATATGTGTATTTAGCGCCAGATCCTGCAAAACCATAGGCCATACCTTAGCCTCGTCTGAACATGTAATAATATCAAATTAAATGCATAAGAAGCTGTTGACAATAGTATATTAGGAGATTATTTAAGTAAATTAATAATTCCTGTGTACTTTACGTATATATTAATACAATGATATAGAGTCAATTTAATTGACCTAAATCCCTAATTTACATAGTGAGCCTAAACCCTTAATTTTTTCCCCGTTTCCTTCATGCAGCCGCCTTCAGATATTGGAGATCGTTGTAGTGTCCATAGACTGCCATAAGATAGAAAACTGTGGGGGCATCTGTGTGCATTAAGTATGATATCTCCACAGTCAAGACATTGAGATGAGGGTGGTTAGGTGGTTCTCAGTTCCCTCACCACGAAATCAAATATGGAAATACACCAAAAAGAATAGTTTGGTCAGTCAGACTGGGGGAGAAGCAGAAGACATAGCACTAGTAATACGTTCAGTAGAGGCAGACATGACTGTTTTTACAGCGTTTTGTTTTCTTTTACTTTCTGTTAAACCCAAATTAAAAAATAACAAAAACCAACAAAAGGGAGCAACATCTCCTCGTGAGGTAAAGCAGCAGGTAGGTCATCGGTGGGAGGGATGCCTTCTGAGGTCGCCAGCATGAAGAGGACGATGTAGGCAAGAAGAAGCATCACTGATGGTGTTTTGAGTGTTATTGGTAGAGAGATGAATGGTGGCGATACAAAGTGAGCAGTCAACAGCACGGTCAGGAGGGAGACATCACTAAAGAGAGAAGCAGTTGCCAAAGAGCTAAAAGTTACCAAGATAAACAGCAAGGTAGAAAACGTCAAAAGCCCATCGCCAGAATAGTTACAGCATGAAAGAATGTCTGTATGAAGAATTCATCAATGCTACAAATTGTAAAGACTCTGTAACTGTTAGTTTGATAATAGGTTTGATTATAGGGACCTTATTACCTAATTAATTTTTGATTAGTTAGTATATATATGTAGCTATACTCTATACAAAGATAAGAATACAGAAATACCTTTCTCTTAAATAGTATTAGAGCCAATCTTGACTATTTGAATGTTTTGTAGCCTCCATTCTGCTCATTGAGCAAGGTGAGGTCTTCTTTATCTTCTTTCAATTCAGATATGTCCAGTGAGCAGAACTTTTAAAACAAAACGAGTCACCCATTCTAAGAGACCATTTGCCCTCACCACTAGCACAACTAGGAGCGTCAACAATCGACCGGCCTCTCCTTGAAGACCGGTCACTAAAAGCCTTACGCGTGAGCCTCATGCATCGCCTGAATATTTTGTCTCCTTTCCCACGAGCCAATGCATGGCAGCGTGTGCAACGAAGTTCACAAAATATTAGATTTTTTTTATTTGAGATTTTATGGTTGCTCCTGCTTTGTTTTTGACTATTTCGTCTCTATATGGTTGACGAACAAAAACCTTTTGTTGTGACTGATGTCATTCCTATGATATCTAGGATCACAAATTGATTGATCTCAATTATTTGGATTGATGTAAGACAGTTTGGATTTACCTACAGAACATTTCTAAAGACCATCACCGCACTAATGATCTTTGTTGATATTATAGAAATAATCAGCTAATTACTCTAGAGATAATTAGCTAATTCTGAAAACAGCCTCTTTACTAGTTAAAGATAAGGTTGCATATTACTGAACCTCCTTAGATCTCTCATTTGAGCGAAATTTTTACTGGATTGTTATTGTTATTGTTGTAGATAATTAGTTGATTCTCTATAGATAATTAGTTAATATTCTATTAATTAGTTGAGATTTTATCACTTAGAGAATAAATAAATTCTTCTTAATTTAAAGAAGTAATTAGGGCTATATTGTCCTATATATTCATTTTACTCTATTCATAGAAAAATTAAGGAAGAATTACTTTGTCTTATGGTATTAGAGCCACGGCTCTTCTACAATATTTTTTCCTTTCTTCGTTCAAATTAGTCCTAAATGGACTATCGCTTAGCGATGACTGGTAAACGGAGAAACTCCTCATCCTCCAACGATGATTTCAAAAGTTCAAGTGTGACTAATCCCGATGTTTTGACAAGATACATACAACGTAATTGTGATCTTCTTGGCTCAAATTTGCCTTTTCAATTGACAAATTACAGGTTAAATGGTCAGAATTACCTAGAATGATTGTACACAATAAAGTTGGCGATTGACAGTAGAGGAAAACTGTAATGCACACAAACCCCGCCGAAACCGAGCGACTCGCCAGGTGGCCACTATAGGAATGCCAACATGCTGTGGAAGTGCTGCCTTGTAATGACAAGCTTGCCAAAGGAATCATGTATCAGAGATGTGGCTTGGAGAAAGAGGAGTTGAAGTAGTCAAAGAATTCCAACTGTGTTTTCAGTTATTTCCTTTTGTTTTGTTCCATTTTAGTTAATTACTCAGCATGTAGTGTAGTGGCTCCTGCTTTGTAGGGAGCCGTTATTTTCCTTTGCGTACTTAAGCTAGAATTCAGAATGGAAGTGGGATCTGAAAATTTTCAACATCCAAATTCTGTCATTAAGAGATCGAAAGATTCTTTCATTTAACGAACCTTTATTTTCTTTACAATTCACCATAGGTCCTAAAGGTAGGAAGTCTAGAAAACATTGGCCGCTTCATACCTCGAAGGTTGATTTTACTATCAGTCGTCCTGTAACTAGATCCCAAATGGGGGACCATGAAAATTTGGTATCAGACCAGGAAGTTATGGGCGACTCATCTAATAGCTTACAAATAAACCTTGAGACTTTCATGAAAATGTATCACGAAGATCGTCAAAGAGATCGATTGGGGCGTGAGCAACTCTCCACCCATATTGAAGAGCTCTCAAGGGACTTGGCTGCCACTTGACTGGAAGGGCAACAGGGTGAGACAGGGAGTGTTAATCGCAGGCAACGAGACCCAGGTCAAGAACCTAACCAAGTTAAAGCTAGAATGGAAGCCCCACGATATGGGCGACTCGAATTTCCCATTTATGATGGTAAACACGACCCACTAGCCTGGTTGAGCCATTGCGAGCACTACTTTCGACACCAAAGAATTCCAAAGGAGAAGGTGGAGATTGCCTCTTACCATCTTGATGATCGGGGGTTACATGGGAGGAATTCAAACAACACTGTCACCTTCGATTTGGACCCAGTATTCAAGGCAATAAGCTGGGGGAGCTTGCTAAGCTGTGTCAGTTGGGCACGGTCGAAGAATATCAACGCTGGTTTGAACAATTAGCTGTTAGAGCCAGACCACTCACCACCAAGCAAGAAGTCGAGATATTTATCAATGGCTTACAGGAGTATATAGCGGTAGAGGTGGAGTTACACAGACCTTAGGATCTAATTGGTGCAATGAGCCTAGCCCCACTTTTTGAAAGGAGAGGAAGCCCAAAAAGACCCATACCAACATCAGCAAAACCAACACCAAGCACCATAGCCAATTTTCCAAATAAAAAAAACTTCAAGCTCCTAACCCAAGCAGAGATGGAGGATCGAAGGGCACGCAAGATATGTTTTAACTGCGATGAAGTCTATACCAGGGGCGACCAATGCAAACGGTTGTTTTGGCTTGATGGTGTTAAGGAATCTCTACAAGGTGACAAGGAAGAAGAAATTGAAGGAGAATTAGACCTAAAAGTCTCACTATATGCCATCAACAACAAAATGGCAGGGGGTCGAACCATGAAAATCCGAGGAATCAGGGGGAATCACTCTCTGATGATGCTAATCGACACCGGAAGTACCCATAATTTCTTAGATTCAAGGTGGGTCAGCAAATTAAGGCTACCATGGGAGCTGGTAGAGAAATTTCAAGTCACCGTGGCGAATGGCAGCACACTAAAAAGCCCAGGTCAGTGTCGTGGGGTTCTGCTTACTTTGGGACGTTGTCTTGTTTACTTGGATTTTTTCTTGCTTACCTTGAATGGAATTGATGGGGTGTTGGGAATGTAATGGCTGAAGTCATTGGGTCCAATATTTTGGGATTTTAAATCCCAAACAATGACTTTTAAAAGGTATGGCAGAGTTCTAGAACTGCAGGGAATTGATAGTTCGCCTTCAACAAATTCACAACTAAAAGTTATCGAAGAGGCATCAAATTCTGAGATGGAATTGAACCAGCTTCTCACAGAGTTTGTATCAGTATTTCAAGAACTCCAAGGGCTTCCTCCTGCTCGAAATCATGACCACCACTTGAATTTAGAGCCAGAAACTATTCCAATAGTGGTCAGGCCCTATCGATATCCACATGCACAAAAAGATGAAATTGAAAAGCAGTGTCGAGAGAAGATGGAATGTGGCATTATACGGCCTAGTCAGTCTCCTTATTCATCACCTGTTCTCCTTATCTCTAAAGTTGATCATACTTGCTAGTTTTGTGTGGATTACTAGGCCTTAAACTTGAAACCATTAAAGATAAATTTCCTATACTGGTGATCGAGGAGCTCTTGGAAGAATTACATGGAGCTAAATACTTCACCAAGTTGGACCTACGCTCCGAATACCACCAAATCTGAATGTGTGCAGCAGATGTGGAAAAGACAGCTTTCCAAACTCATCATGGCCACTTTGAATTCCCGGTTATGCCATTTGGCCTCACCAATGCCCCGAGTACCTTCCAGGCATTAATGAATGAGGTATTCCAATCTTACCTGAGAAAGTTTATTCTTGTGTATTTTTATGATATCCTTGTCTACAGTAAGTCTTGGGTAGATCACCTAGAGCACCTCCAGCAAGTTTTCATTTTGCTCCAAAATCACCAACTTTTCCTAAGACGCTCCAAGTGTCTCATTACCCAACAACAAGTCTCCTATCTAGGACACATCATCTCAAACAAGGGGTTTGCAGTAGACCAAATTAAGATTGCTGCAATGGAAGAGTGGCCAAAACTGAGCACCGTGAAAGGATTGCGTGGATTTTTGGGACTCACAGGGTATTATTGCAAATTTGTACAAGATTATGGAACCATTGCAGCTCCTTTGACTACTATGTTGCGGAAAGGGTCCTTCCAATGGACAAAAGAAGCGTCAAATGCCTTTGAACAATTAAAAACAACTATGAGCTGTACCCCGGTGTTGGCTTTGCCGGACTTTAACAAGTTCTTTATTGTAGAATGTGATGCTTCAGATTCGGGAATAGGGGTAGTTCTTCAACAAGGTGGCCAGCCCATTGCTTATTTCAGTAGAACTTTGGCTTCTCGCTACAAGGGACTACCAGCATATGAGAAAGAGCTCATCGGCTTGGTTAAAGCAGTTCGGCATTGGCGTGATTACCTCTGGGGACAACAATTCCTTATTTGTACAGACCATTACAGCCTGGAATTCTTGTTGGAAGAACGGCTTACTACCTCACCTTAGCAACATTGGCTGAGCAAATTAATGGGATTTGACTTCCAAGTGGAGTATACGGCTGGAAAACACAACACGGTGGCAGACGCCTTATCTCGTCGTTTTGAAGAACAGCAACCTATTCTTTCTTCCATTTCAATGCCTCAGTTGCCCCTCTTTGATTCCATCCACCAGGAAATTCATCAAACAGAATTGTTGCAGCAAGTGGTACAGCGAATCCAACAGGGTGAAGCCGTCGGACCTTGGAAATATACAAATGGCCTCATTTTCTTTAAAAAACAAAGTTTACTTACTGTCATCTTCTCCACTGGTTCCTACCATCATTTCTTCAATTCATGACAACAATCATGAAGGTTACCAAAAGACACTTCATCGGGTTGCTAGAGACTTCTATTGGAAGGAAATGAAAGCCTCTATTCAAACTTATGTACAGCAGTGCCTCACTTGCCAACGCCATAAATCCGAACACTTGCATCCAGCGGGCCTTCTTCAACCTCTACCAATTCCTCTCTAAATACGGTCTGACATCTCATTAGATTTTATTAAGGGGTTGCCCACCTCACTAGGGAAAAATGTCTTCTTGGTTATGGTTGATCGTTTTTCTAAATATTCCCATCTTTTGGCACTTTCTCATCCTTATACAGAGGTGAGTGTTGCTCGGTTGTTTTTTTATAATATCGTCAAACTCCATGGCTTGCCAAAAATGATGGTGAGTGATAGGGACGTTACATTTACTAGTTCTTTTTAGACTGAACTGTTTCATTTAAGTGGCACTAAGCTCAACCTATCATCCCCAAACTGATGGGCAAACTGAAGTTGTCAATCGCACCATTGAAATGTATCTACGTTGCTTCACCAGCGAATGTCCCCGTCGTTGGCTTCAATGGTTGTCATGGGTAGAATATTGTTATAATACAGCTATCATTTTTCTCTCAAGGCCACTCCATTCGAGGTTGTTTATGGGCGCCCTCTGTCGAAAATGCTTTCTTATTATCCAGGTTTGGCTAAACTTGAAGCGATAGATCAAGCGTTAGAAGCGTAGGACATGGTGCTTTTAGACTTACGAGATCGCCTTCTTTAGGCTCAAAATGCCATGAAGGCTGTTTATGATTCCAAGCATCGTCCAGTTCATTTTCAAATTGGTGACCTCGTGCTTCTCAAACTGCAACCTTATCGCCAAATTAGCTTGACTTCCAAGAGGTATTCTAAGCTCTCTTCTCGTTATTATGGACCTTTTCCAATTATTGCTAAGGTGGGCAGTGTGTCCTACAAGCTCGCCCTTCGAAGTTACATCCTGTGTTTCACGTCTCTTGTCTCAAGCCTTTTCATGGTACATCCCTTCCTTACCTGTTCTTTCCAAGGGAGAAATACATGCAAATCCACAAGCTATTCTTGGTTCACGACTTCACAAGGGTCAGCCTCAAGTGCTGGTGCACTGGGAGGGATTATCCCCCGCGGAGGCTTCATGGGAAGAAATTCCTTCCTTTCGCAGCAGATATCCTTCTTTTGTGCTTGAGGACAAGCATAATTTTAATGGGGGCGGTGGTGTTATGTGCACAAACCAAGTTGTGGAAGTGCTGCCTTGTAATGACAAGTTTGCCAAAGGAATCACTATAAGAGACGTGGTTGGAGGGAGAGGAGTTGAAGTAGTCAAAGAATTCCAACTATGTTTTCAGTTATTTCCTTTTGTTTTGTTCCATTTTAGTTAATTACTCAACATGTAGTGTAGTGGCTCCTGCTTTGTAGGAAGTTGTTATTTTCTTTTGTGTACTTAAGTTGGAATTCAGAATGGAAGTGGGATCTGAAAATTTTCAACATCCAAATTCTGTCATTAAGAGATCGAAAGGTTCTCTCATTTAATGAGCCTTTATTTTCTTTACAATTGACCATAGGTCCTAAAGGCAGGAAGTCTAGAAAACATTGGCCGCTTCATACCTCGTAGGTTGATTTTACTATCAGTCGTCCTGTAACTAGATCCCAAACAGGGGACCATAACATAAACTCAAATATTTGAATGGAGAGACAACAAGGCCGGCTTCGGATGATCCAAATATAGCAATATAGAGGTCTGAATATTCTTTGATCACAGCTTGGTTGATTAATTCCATGGAACTTGCAATCGAAAAACCTCATTTTTTTTGCCAATAGTTAAAGGCTTTACCTAGACATATGGCGTAGACTATTCTGAGACTTTTTCACTAATGGCAAAGTTAAACACAATTTGAGTCCTCCTTTCAGTTGTTGTTATTCTTGACTGGCCTTTAAATCAATTAGATGTAAAGAATGCTTTCTTAAATGGAAATCTGGATGAAGAAGTATATATGGAGCCTCCCCCTGGATTCTCTGAAAAGTTTGGAACCAAGGTATGCAAATTAAAAAAATCCTTGTATGATCTTAAGCACTCTCCTAGAGCTTGGTTCAAAAGATTCACAAAGTTCGATAAGAGTAAGGACAATCTAATCACACTTTGTTCACTAGGAGATCCACAAAAGACAAAATTTCAATTATGATTGTCTATGTGTATGATATAATGTTAACTGGAGATCGTATAGAAGAAATGAGAAAACTTAAGCTAAGTCTAGCCAAGGAGTTCGAAATTAAGGACTTGGGCCAGCTAAGATATTTTCGTGGAATGTAAGTAGCAAGATCAAAAAAGGAAACTGTGGTCTCACAATGGAAGTATATTTTAGATCTCTTGAAGGAGATTGGAATGAGTGGATGTAAACCTTCAGACACTCCAATAGAGTTTAATGTCAAACTTGGAGATATTAAAGATGGAATCCCTGTAGATACAGGAAGGTACTAGAGATTAGTGGGGCGAGTGATCTACTTGTGTCTCACAAGAATTGATATTGCCTTCGTTGTAAGTATGGTTAGCCAGTTTATGCATTCCCCATGTAAGGAGCATCTAGAAGCTGTGTACAGGCTCTTTTGATATTCAAAGTTCATGCCCAGAAAGGGAAATAGAAGAGTGGAGGTCTATACTGATGAAGACTAGGCAGGATCAACTATTGATAGAAGATCTGAATTCTAGGTACTATACGTTCCTCTGGGCCAACTTAGTTACATGGAGATGTAAGAAATAGAGTGTAGTTGCTAGGAGTAGCACTGAAGCAGAATTTAGATCAATGGATCAAGGTGTATGTGAAGTTCTATGGCTATAAAGAGTTTTGGAAGATCTTTAAAGTCCAACGAGCTTTCCTATGAGATTGTAGTGCGATAATAAGGCGACCATCAATATTGCCCATAATCCAGTTCTTCATGACAAGACAAAACACATTAAAATTGATAAGCACTTCATCAAGGAAAAACTTGAAGCAGGAACAATATGTACTCCATTCATTCCAACCACGCAACAAGTTAAAGACGTATCCACTAAAGGATTGTTAAGACAACCATTCGAACTTCAAGTTAGCAAGTTGGGCATGATAGATATCTTTGCACCAACTTGAGGGGAAGTGTCGGTAAATTAGAAAAGATGATATCTAGTAGATAATGATCCCAATAAAACAGGAATATCTTATCCTAGATTCAGGATAAGATAAATCAGCATCTAAGTTAAGGTGCTGCAAATTAGTAAAGATTCTATACTCGCTGTATTTTTTTCCTATTTAAGATTTATCAGTCAAGAAATAAATGTAGAATACAACAGAACTTTAGTTCTGGTTTTCCTATCCAATTCTGTCAACATCACCTCATCACTACAATTTGCTAACTCAGGTAACACATCTACGTGTCTTATTTCCTCTTTCTTACAATGGGTCATTAACTTTGGTGCCTCAAATTATATGATAGGTAATTCTAGTATCTTCTTTATATTCTAGAAACCCTCAAATCTCTCCAATGTTACTTTAGCTGATGGATCTACTTCTACTGCTATTGGTTCTAGCACTATTAATCCCACTCCATTGCTTTCCTTGTCCTAAGTTTAAAACCTACTAAGGTTTCCTTTAATTTAATATCAATGAGTTGCCCTAAATTATTATATTTTACTTTCCTGATTATTGTATTTTTCAGGATAATATGACGAAGAAAATTATTAGTAAAGGACTTAAATACGAAGGTCTCTACATTCTAAATACTCAGGTGATAATACCCATTGCTTGCTTAGGTGTCAAACTCCTTTTCAAGCTCATTGTCGATTAGGACGCCCCTCCTTAGCTCTACTGAAGAAGTAATGTCTTTAATTTCATATTGCAATCTTTCTTAAATTGTGAGTCATGTCAGTTTGTCAAACATCATCGTCTATCATCAATTCATCAAGTTACCAAATGCACTAATTTTCCTTTTAAGTTGGTACATTTCAGTGTTTAGGGTTCATGTCTTGCTATGTCCAAAATTGAGTTTTAATGTTTTGTTATTTTTGTTGATGATTTCTCTCGTGTGACTTATCTTTATTTAGTGAAAAGTCATTTTGAATTATTTTCCCATTTTGTTGCTTTTTATACTAAAAGAAAAACATAGTTTAATGTCTCTATCCACACCTTGAGAAGTGATAATGCAAAAAATATTTTTTCACATAGTTCCAAACCTACATCATCTAGAATGGTATTCATTATCGATCCTTATATGTTGACAAATCATCGCAAATGGTGTGGCCGAAAGAAAAAAGCGACATCTCCTTGAAACTGATAGAGCATTCTCATTCCAAATGCATGTTCCCAAACAAATTTTGCGGTCTTCACAACCTGTTTTTTGATTAATTGTAAGCATTAACCTATTCTTTGGGGTGAAATTCCATATAATATTCTTTTTCTTACTCAACCCTTATTCCTTACTATGCCATGAATATTTGGTAGAACTTGTTTTGCTCGTGATGTTCGTCCCCAAGCCACTAAGTTAGATCCTAAATCCTCAAAATGAGTTTTCCTAGGCTACTCTCACCTATAGAAGGGGTATCGATGCTAATATCCTAATCTTAACAATTATCTTGTGTAAGCTGATGTTACATTTTTTAAACACATTCCTTTCTTTCCCATTTGCTCAATTTCTAATCAGGAGGATGATAATTTGTTAGTTCATAAGATCACATATTAGACCACTAATGTTACTCCTACCACATGATATTCATACACACCACAATCACAACCACTGCCTATTCACCTAGTCTATTCTAGAAGACAAGATCATCCTAATACAAGTTTGCTACATGTCTCTTTTTCAACATCAGATCCAACATCTGATGACCCTAATCTCTCAATTGCTCTTAGCAAAGGTAACCATTAGTGCATTATCATATTTCCTCTTTTGTTTCTTATGATCATTTGTCTTCTCTTCCTACTCTTTTGTTGCCTCAATTAATTTTATGACTCCCTGAAAACTATTGATGAAGCCTTCTACCATTATGGCTAGGATAATGGTATTCTTTAGATGCTAATGGTACGTGGGATTTAGCGAACTTACCTGTATGAAAGAAAGTTATTAAATGTAGATGGGTATTAGCAATCAAAGTCAATCATGATGGATCGTGGCTTGGTTTAAAGCACAACTTATGTCAAAAGGCTATGCTTACACATATGATATGTTATTTTGATACTTTCTCTCTTGTTAAACTAACGGCTATTTGCCTATTCATTTCTATGGAAACTACTTATGCATGGGCCCTTACATCAACTAAACATCAAAAATACCTTCTTATATGGTGTATTTCAAGAGGAAGTGTATATAGAGCAACTACTTGGATTTGTTGCTCAAGGGGATTATGGAAAGTTTGTCATCTTCAAAAGTCCTTATATGGTCTAAAATATAGTCACCTTGCTTGATTTGGAAAATTTAGTCAAGCCGTGAAAATGTTTGGCACGAATAAAAGTAAATTCAACCACTTAATTTTGTATAAACATTCTACATTTGGTATAATTCTCCTTGTGTATGTGGATGATATTGTCATTACTAAGAGTGATACTATAGGCATTTCATCTTTGAAGTCCTTCCTTCATAGTCAATTTCAAAAAAAAGATGTAGGGGTCTTAAAAGTATTTTTTAGAAGTAGAGGTCACAAGTAGCAAGAAAGACATTTTCTTGTCTTAAAGGAAACATGTACTAGATCTATTAACTGAAAACAAAAAGTTAGGTACTAAACCATGCAATGTCAAATACTCCCTAACTTAAACTCACCGAAATGGAGTCTTGCTTGAATAACCTGAGAATAATAAGAGATTGATTAAAAATTTGAACTATCATACAGTAACTTGCCCTAATTTTGCATATTCTACCATTATTATAAGTCAATTCACGTCTTCTCAAACTGTTAATTATTAGGCTACCTAAGAACAAATCTTATGTCACTTAAAGGGAGCCCTTAGACAAGGGATACTGTATAAAATCATGGACATAATCATATCTCAATTCGCGTCTTCTCTAACCGTTAATTATTAGGCTGCCTAAGAACAAATCTTACGTTACTTAAAGGGAGCTCTTAGATTAGGGATACTGTGTAAAAATCATGGACATAATCATATTGAGTGTTTCTCATATGTTGCGGGCTCTAAGATTGACCAAAAATCCACCACTCGCTATTGTGTCTTTATTGGAGGAAATTTGGTCTCATTAAAAAGCAAGAAGCAAAATGTTGTGTTCAGATCTAATGTAGAATCTAAATATAGAGTTATAGCACAATCAACGTGTGAGATAATGTGGATATATCAGCTTTTAACAAAATTTGGTCTTAAATCCTCAATACTAGCAAAGTTGTGGTGTGATAATAAAGCTACTCTACATACTGCATCTAATTATATGTTTCATGAACGAACCTCACATATTGAGATTGATTATTACTTCATTCATTTAAAGTGCAGTAAAACTTGATCTCTATAGGATATGTCAAAAATGAAGAACAATTTGGAGATATTTTCACAAAACTCTAAATGTAGCTCGAGTCAACTATATTTGTAACAAGTAAAGCATGATTAATATCTATTCTCCACCTAAAAGGGAGTGTTAAAGATTATAAAGATTGTGTAACTATTAGTTTGATTATAGGCTTGATTATAGGAATCTTATTACCTAATTAGTTGTTGATTAGCTAGTATATATATATATGTATCTATACTTTGTACAAACATAAAAATACAAAAATACCTTTCTCTATAGTTTACAATCAGAAACAATAGCGCCTAAATCTCATAAGAACAAGTGGCCAAGAAGGTGATAAGCTAATAAAGTAAAATGGTTTATTTTGAAAAAGCTTGCTAGAAGAAATAGAAAGTGGCCATGAAAGATGGTGTTCGTAAAGAAAAGGTCAAATTGGGAAAACTAAGGCTATTACTCATATACAAGTGAAGAACTATAGAAGTGTATGCTTTCGGTGTTAGACTATATTATTATATGTAACATTACATGTTTTTTCTGGAAAATAACATTACATGTTACTACATATTGTCTTCCTCTCCACCAATTTTGGCTGTATGCATTTTGTCTTATTCCTCATGCCACATTCTCATAAACTTTCCCCAAAGGCAAAAATGTAATTTATTTCTGTATTATTCACTATTCCTCTATTAGTATTCCACCTTAGCCAATGTTACCTTCTTTGAACAAGCACCTTATACCCTTCCTCTTCAATTGAGTCATCTCCATCCTTACCAAACTTTGCTCTACCTATCGATTCCCTTCCCTCAGTAATTTATGATTCTAATTCCTCTTCTTTACCACCATCAAATTCAAGGATATCCCCACCAAGTGAGAGTATGAAGAGTGATCCTTAGGCTTGGACTACTCCTCTTAATACCATGACTAATCATTTAAGCTAGATTTACCCATTCTCCTCCATATCAAATAATTATCATCATGTCTCTTTCTTTTTCTTTCACCATTCTTTATCTCCTTGTACTGCATTTGTTTTCAATTTTCTGTTGTGTCTACCCAAGACGATGGTTGAGGCTTTGACACAATCTAGGTGGCAAGCTATGATACTTGAGAAGATGACAAATCTTCATTCTAATGGTATTTAGGAACTTCTACCTTTACCTTTTGCCAAATCTTCTATAAGTTGCGTATGGGTGTTCACTACTAAAGGTCACCTAAATGATATTGTCGATCACCTTAAGGCTTGCTTCACGTCCAAGGGCTACATTTAAATCTTTGTTGTAGACTATGATAACACACTCTCTTATGACTAAGATCATTTTGGTTTGACTTGTTATTTCTCTAAATGCCAACTAGCCCTTGCATCATATTGACATTAAGAATGTGTTCTTTTATGTTGCATTCAAAAGAAAGCCTATATGGAGCAACCACCAAGGTTTGTTGCTTATAAGAACTCTTCCAGCTAAATATGTCGACATAAAGAAATTATTTTATGACCTCAGGCAGTCTCCTCGTGCATAGTTTGGATGAGTAAGTACAACTATATGATTTTAGTCTCAAACATTATCATTTAGCCCATTCTATGTCTTATGATAAAGCATAACCTATTATTGTCTATATATGTAATGGTCATTATGATTTAGTACAAATCTCTAGGTATAGGGCTTCTATAACAACAATTTTCAAACCAATCACCTTGATCTTTTAGAGTATGTTTTAGGTAATAAGATAGCATTGTTAACAAAAGGAATTTACCTATCTGAAAAAGTACACCACTGATTTGTTGTAAAAGACCTGGTTATTGGAATCTAAGCCTATAGATACTCTTAAATATCCCTATCACACCTAATACGTGGGAGGCATATTATGATCCAGCTAAATATCACAAGTTCTTGGTAAGCTGTTGTACATTAGATAGTTGAGTCAATTTATCCTCTCCTTATGTTGAACATTACCACTACGTTTTGGACAAAGACTAATGTACCATAATTATGGACATTGATATACCAAGAATTGAGAATGCAAATTATGTAGGTTCACAATTAGATAGTCGTACCACTTCAAACTATTATGCATTTGAAGGAGGAAACTTAGTCTCATGGAAGAGCAAGGAGTAGCACGTAGTAATGCAGAGGTTGAATACAAGGCCATGTTAATTGCGACATGTGATTTATTATAGGTGCATCAATTGTTAGAAGAAATTTGGATTCATTCTCTTAGACCTATGTCACACAAGCCTATGAGATTGATATGTGATAATCAAGCATCACATAGATAGAGGTGGACTATCATTAAAGAGAATTATGTCAAAGGAATTGATTACATAGTTCACTATTTCTCAAATCAATCAGTCGATTTGTTTACCAAGTCATTAGGAGGTCCTTAAGTTTCATATTTACTAAACTAAACATGGACATTATATCTTTGGTCTAATGTGAAGGGGGTGTTGAGAATAGTGTAGAATTAGTAGGATTTTTTGTGGAAATTAATTATTCTTATGTACTTTCATGCATATATTCATACATTGGCAATTAAGGTCAGCTTTCATCCAATTCTCTAACTCAAAGAAGCAATTATCAACTACATATACCTGCCAATCCAGCATCTGGATCTGATATGGTTATAATCTCTGGCTCCACCAACGACCAAGGGAGAATAGAAAATGGGTTCTGACCCCTCCCAATAGCATCTTGCAACTTATCAAGAAGATTATTGTTATTATTTTCATCTGATCCTATGCATCTCTCAAGGTAATCCAAGAAACCATGAGAATCTAAAAACTGGGTTATCTGTCAAATTAAGGAAAGTAAAATGAGGACAAGGAATGTCAAGGGACTACATAAAATGCATGTGAAGAAAACATGAAACATTTAAACAGTTTATACAAGCAGCCACATTGGTTTGTAACAAGTTCTTGAAAAAATTGATCAATCAGAAAGCAACATCACCATTGGATCTGCCGGCTGGTTAGTTGACCGTGACCGCTTCTTTAAAAATGCTTGGGTGTTAAAGTCATGACTTGCAGTATTTTCCTGATGATAGTCAAAATAAGGACAAATAAATTCAATTGGTATGAAGGTTAAACGATAATTTAGTATGATAACAACTTCGAAAAAGGATTACATACAATGAAATTGCGGTAGCCACCTAAAATTGATGCAAAGAATTTTAAAAATATTAACCTGTACATGACACAAAAATGTGAAAAATCTCAAGAAAATGTGTAATTAAATTACAATAAAAGCTCTTGTAATTGTATATTATTTCAGATAATAGCAAAACTAGTATCAACATATAATGACATTCATGCATATCAATGCCCTAGTTTGTGATGGTATAACTGAACATTATAACTTTGATGTAACGATTTGTGGCTCCGTATATGATGCTGAAAGCTTTGCTCCCTTTGTCCTCTACTTTGATATTTATACTAGTAAAAGAAGCAATAACTAAAAAACAAAGTAATTTGAGAAGATTTGTCCTTGATACTAGAAAGGGTAAAGTGTCCTGGACTTCCCTCAAATAATCAGCAAAAGGTTTGAGTTTTGTCTGGTTTCTCCAATAATTACCCAGATATTGTAGAATTTCCTAAGAAAAGTTGACAATCATTAACTAATGCAGTAATGCTACAGATGTAGAATGGAAAACATAGAAAGGAACTCAAAGTACCAAGCATGTCTTAATTTCTCTAATAATCAATTCAGTACACCGCGTATATTTCTTTCCAAAGAACTAATCATCTAAGACAATAAAAAGACTAAATCTAATGATCTGAATACCCAACTGAAGGAAAGCAATAAGTACTTATGAATATTTCAGATGCATCCAAGTATCACCTAAGTTGAAGGTCATGACCCTTATCCCACTTCTTGCTGCAACATTTTGTATACA
Organism: Erythroxylum anguifugum; assembly: GCA_027478595.1. Taxonomy (NCBI): domain Eukaryota; kingdom Viridiplantae; phylum Streptophyta; class Magnoliopsida; order Malpighiales; family Erythroxylaceae; genus Erythroxylum; species Erythroxylum anguifugum. Next base: position 24,095,109 of record JANIPN010000007.1, read on the forward strand.
ATTCTGAAAAAGTAACTGGACCAGCCTTCATCTGATCTATGCCCACAACATTGGGATGCAAAAGCTCCAGTATTTCACCACGCAAAGAACTTAATTCTGGCTCTGGAATAGGAGGTATTTCTTCTGATGTGCTAATTTTGTTGTATTCCAGGTCCACAACAACCACCTATAAGGAATGAAAAAGCAAGTTAAATCAAGGCTCAACAACTTGATCTTTAAAACCTAAAAGCACAAGCATAAACCAACAGGTCAATAGGTTGACCAGTAAAAACAGAAACAAGTCAGTCAGACATGACATCATCCATTCACTAGTTGAGCATAAACCGTAATGGCATAGTTAATAGCTATAGAAAATGACAATCAAGGCAGAGTGGTCAAATGCACTACATTCGATGAGACCGAAATATATCTCCCACATTACACTTCACACTTTGAGATTTGTATTCCAACTGATCTTTTTCTTCTCTGATTGGTGTCACAACCATTTTACTCTTTATTATATCTAAATATAGGTTTGTTCTAGAATGAGAATTTGTCAGCAACTTCAGGAGGACCTGATTGTTATCATAAGAAGCAACATCACAACTCAATCACCATGATCATTCCACACATTCCAAGGTTAGCTCAAGTTGACGGCACTTTAGGGCATCTCTTGGCTAAGTCACAATAAAAGCTCCTTTAGTAGAAACACAAAAAGTACGTGAGGAAGGCAATGAACACATAAACCAACAAAGTAGCCATTAGTGCATTCAAAATGGCAGAAATACTTGTCTACTGAAGTTGGAGCTTTGCATGTTATTTTACAGAATTTAAGAACTTGGCCTAGCTTTGTTGTACATGGTGGCAAGTAAAATCAGAAGCAACTCTAAAATTGTGAATATATCCTAATTTTGGAACTCTCTATAACCGGAAGAAAGAATGAACAAATGTTGTCAAAATTTTATGAAAATAACCATACATATAAAACATTGATCATAGAAAAAGTGAAGCATTCCAAACTGAACATTAACTAAGTGGAACATATACATAAATGCCATGAAGATTTTTAATTCACAAACAGAACTTACACCATCTATAGCCAGATTTGAAGTATCAACACCAGAATGGAGACCCATCATGTAAGGTGTAGGGGCATCAATGTAGTCTACTCCACTGTAAAATAGTAATGGAATGTAGACATGCTTCAGCAAAACAAAAATAAATTGATTAGAATCTGGAATATTGAAGAAATCATCATGTCTAGAAAAAATTAAAGAGACATCAACGGTAATATCCAGATGAGACAATAAAATGCTACTGAGAAAATTGAGACAATCTTATCATGTTATTCTAACTAGGAAAAGAAACATAGGAACCCATGGTATTAGTAACTTACCTGCCACCTAAAAGGATATATTAGATGGCAAATGGCCTCAGACACAAGAGTTAAAAGAGAATACCTGCACAATATTAAAAGATAGCAAAATTAGTAAATTACATCATTGTATAACTGAAGCCATTTAAGAACATGGGCTTCCTAACACAAGCAAATAGTTTGAGTTGCACTTAATATAAAAACAAATGGTACCACTCATTAATCTTCAGAAACCAACCCTACGAAGAACCAATTTCAGTCCTCCTTTGGTTTTTGGGGAAACTCCAACTTAAAGATTAATTGTTCTGAAGATTAATGTTGCAAAGTTTTTCTAAAGCACTTTATCAAATTTGTTTCATATAATTATAACAGTATTAGAATTCTCTCGATTGTATTTGACATAACTTTGTACTTTCTTCAATCAAATACATTTATTTTCATAGAGATTTAGTATTTGAATAGTTTACCATCCAATTTTAGAGTATTGGCATTAGCACGTATTTCCCTACTCTTATAAATAGATGGGCTAGAACATAGTCAATAACAAGTGTCTGTATCCTCTACTTTTCTCTTCCACATTTACAAAATATGCATTTCCAAGGGGAAAAAATAAAGTTTATTTAGAAGGAAGGAAGAAATAAAATAAAAGCAAATATTAGATAATCAAACAATATTTAGCAGATAAGTAGAGACAAGTTGAGTACATGAAAGTGCAAAGAAAAGAATTGATGATATATGTATCAAAAGATGTTGGAGACAACTCTTCTTCTCCTATGAAACAGTTAAATCTAACCTCTATTTGAATAACTCTCAAGTTTCAAAGGTCAACTGGAAAAATGTACTTTAAAATAACCAAAGATCATCCTAATTATTTTCCTTTAGTTTATAAATACTTCTTCCCAATGCAATAGTAAATTAAACAAGCCCCGAGTCTTATGACCAAGAACTAAGAAGTTCCATTTTGATTCCTTTTTCTTCTTGTATTTTCTTTCACTTTTGTGTTTGTGCATGTGTGTGTATCTTTTGGAGAATGAAAAGGCCATGGGGAAGCTTCACTTAGATACCCAAAAGGATAAACTCATAGTGTCTCCATATTAGATACGATACACAACTACTAGAATATACATATTGTCAAAAATTTGCTGCTGAGAGCCGTGTGGCAGCTTAACAACAACTAGTTGCAGCAATAAAACCAAAATGCAAAATCCATAGTGCTGAAAGTGAAAGATATACTTGTTGGACCGAAGCAAAATCCTCCTTTCAAGTAATACAGAAGTGAAAAGTTGGATTAAGTTGTCAACATCCAAGCACTGAACCAGTGGATGAAATGATATCTGCACATCATGGCATGTTACATGCCATATATTAGTTTCTGAAGAAAAAATCACAAAATCCCAATTTTGTTGAAACGAGATCTGACTTGGATCACAAAGGAGAGATAGGGAGTTTTACATCAGCATATGGGAATCCATCTTTTGGTGGAGCATCCACTGAAAGCAAAGAGTTCTCAATAGCAAATAAGACTCGATCCTTCCCAGGAGTAGGTATGGGCACATTGGATACCATATATGCTATGACTTCCCACAATGGCTTGCTGAAATTTTGCATAGTTGAGAAAATTAAATGCATCTAAAAGAAATAACATGGATTCAACTTTTTGATCTCAGTTGAAATAACAACATAAATATTTTCATACCAATATTTACAATGTTACAGCGACCACATGTTTATAGTCATCGGATATTTATGCAAAAGACCTTGGTCCACAAATGCCTACATTCAACCTATTGCTAGAAAAATCATGAACATATGAACTTTCACATGTTGAAGATCTTTACCTACTTCCATCAGTTGAAAAACATAGAGCATATAACTCTTCTAGTGCCGCTCGAAGGACTTCGAAACTAGGAGAGCGTGAAACAAGACAAATGCATTTGTCAGCAAATGAATTTGTTGGTATACGATAGGCCTCAGCAATATCCTCACTAACTGGATCTCGAAAAGCAATGCAACTAACATAAATTTTTGATCCATCACCCTCTGAAAAAATATACAAAAGGACAAAGAGCTGTTTGAACAATCATTTCGTTAGAGAGATAAAATTCTCACGGAATAAGATGAAAATTAAGAAATCATGTGCTAAACATGACTTGTGGTCAAAGGCATATAGCTAATGTTGTCTTTAGGCTCTTAAAAGCAATATGCATTCAGATTGAAATCAAATACTGAACATTTCATTTTATCCTCCCCATTGTATTTTACTTTAGCCTTGGAAGAAGTTGTCTATCCTAGACATATGCAACACCATGCCTACATCAATGAGGCAATAAGTTGCAAAAAAGTGAACAAATTAGATGAATTGAGTTTTCATTAGCACTGATGAAAAAGGATAAACAACATTGGTTGCCAAGTTAATAGAAGTAATTACAACTAAAATTGTTCTAGAATGTAACACTTCTCAATAAAAAGAAAAGAATTAGGTGTAGGAAATTAGTTGATAGATAGTAATGGTTATACTATCATTTACAGAGCTTATTCCTAATCTTCATAGTCTATTTTGGTTTTCCAACACCTCGTTGTCCATGGTTTTGTACCTTTGGGTATCCCTACCCATTTTTTTCTCTTCTAGGTAGGTGACCAAATTGATTACACATGAGACCAGCATAGATTATTTCCAAAATTATTGCAAACTAACCAAAACTCATTTTTCTTACTTAATTGTAGCAAGTATTTTTACAATCATGATTATGATCCTCTCTATCACATAGGTTATTATTATCAATGGCCAATGGCTCAATTATTTTTGTGAAACTAGCACTCCTTGAAAAATTTAATAGTGACTGAGCCTAGAATGTCTAGAACCCAATTCAAGATCATATAGGACGAACCTCTCCTTATAAGAGACATATAAAACAAAACCCATGCAAAGCATATAAGGAAGCTTTGCAAAGGACAGGCTATTTAGTTGTCCACATATTAACTACAAACTTAGAAGTATGTTCTCGTAACAAATGACACTAAAATGAGCTAAACCTCAGTTGGGGACTGATTTTGGTCTCAATGGTCCCAAAATTGGAGGTCATTACGCTCATTTTTCCTATTCCATTCCTACAAGTGAGGCCTTAACACCTTCCATGGTTAGATAAAGTTCATTATTGATTGCACTCAAAAAAATATTAAAAAGGAAAGGCATGAAATCAAACAAACTGCAAGTTAATCAAATTCAATTGAACTTGATCCTAGTTTGAAATAACCTACAAACAATCCCAATCTTTATTGCTCAAGAAGCCACAAACACATCAGAACAAACTAAACACAGAAATTCGAGGCACATAACAGAAGCACTTTTGTAAAATCTTTTACCAGTTAAAACAATAGGATAGCTCCGAGGGAACGTTGAGGAATCAAGAGAATCGTACCCCGACGAGTACAGCTCAACGCCAGCTGGAAGCACACACTGTGACATTGCGAAGTGATACAATGAGATCAGATCCACAAACAAATAACCACAATCCAGTGCAACACCAAGTGAAGAATCACGAATTCAATGGAACAATGAGAGTGTGAAGACATACAGTTGGAAGCTGCGGAGGAGGTGGAGGGTGGAGTGAGTGATTGTCGGGAGGGTATTGGTCAAGAAGAGAAGGCAAGTACAGCAGTCTCATTCCATGAAACCCTTTGTTACCGTCAACGGTTCGGATCTCGGGTCCCAGACCGCACACCACGAAGTATTCGAAGATCCGAGCCATCTTCGACTTGGGTGTTTTTCACTTGGATCTATCAATGTCCCTCTCTAGTATTTTGTAGTCAGGAGTGGACGAGAGCAAGAAAGGCGGGGATGTAATTGAAGGATGCGTTTCAATTGCTCGAAAGGTGTTCGGTCAAATGCCGTGGAAAATTCTGCATTTTCATTCGACCAGAGAAAGAAATGAGAGGAACGGTAAAAGTTGGTGTTGGGCCGTGGGAATGTGATCAAGTGCTTTAGATTTAGTTTAACTCGGCTTCAGATTTCAAATCTTTGAAGGGCAAAAAACATGCGCATGAGTTTCTTATGCTTCTTTGCATAAATGGCATATTCCCAACAAATTAAAATAACCTAATATGTCTATTGTTGTCATTCTTTGCTTGATAACTAGCCACAATAAGAAGGATACTCGACGTATTAAAATTTTATTCTCAACACCCTTATGCCAGTTCTTAATTTCTTCTCTTGATCTTAACAATTCTCTATAAGATTTATTTGTGTATTGACCATATTGGCAATCTTTAGTTGATCCTAATATGGTGGTGGTGTCAGACTCTTACGATTGTTCAGACTTTTGGGCGTGTTCGTGCTATCAACAAAGTCATCTTATTTCTCTACTCCTCTCATACGTAGCAGTAGTGACTAGTGAGTTATGTCTCAATGGATACTCCCACAACTGCTTGCTCATCTAGAAGCCCGATCAGTTGATAGATGTCACTTATAGGTCCCCGAGTTTAGCGTACCATGTGTATATTCTTTATAACATCCAAGTTGAGGGCGACTACGATGTCGAGCAGCGTCATCTATGGTAGCCTCTTAAAGACTCTCATCCTCTTCGCTAATTATATCACATAAGACTTGGTTCAGCCAGATTCTGGCCGAGCGGTACATTGCCATATGGATCCATCGTCTGGCTATCTCCTGTGAAGATCTTCACGTAGAAACTCCTGCAAAATGAGAAAAGGCGCGTCGGGGGTGAGGTCCCGAATAGCCCCTCCGACGCTCAAGTTAGTCTTTTGGTGAAGGTGAGGTATTTAAAATGCAGAGAGAAGATTAGGTTTTAGACGGCATACCTCTGTTAAGAGAAGATGGTACCTTATATAGGATTTCTTGC
>JANIPN010000007.1:24200706-24214830 GCA_027478595.1 Erythroxylum anguifugum
CGTTAGTCGACGCTAGTTGTTAAGTGGCTCCACTACCGCGTAAAGTGAGATTGAAGTGAAGCTATGGCGCAAAGGTCAGTCAACTGGAGTATTTTTGGATGGCATAGTTAGTTTGTTTTAATAGTTTCCTCAAGTTTGTAGTGCCTCTGTACTGGACTATGTAGTTGTACATGTAGTAAGAATTGAAGTCACTTTGTAAATTGCTATTTTCGAGTAGTGAAATGAGGAAACAGTTGGTTTCAAAATATTATGGGTTTCTATTGATGCTTTTTACGCAAATATTGATATGATGCCATGTGGAGTGAGTGTAGTGATCGATTGTAGTGTGCCTTTATCGTAGGATATATACCGGAATGACCTCCGGGCGTCCCAGTGCATACCCTACGGTAAGGGGGCGCTACACGTGCTATTAAGCGAAGCTTGAATGAAAAAGGAACTCCCACAAGAAAATCAAAATCTCAATCCATTGGAAGAATGTCCACAGAAAGATTGCAGAAATCGCGAGATTATACAATAAAAGCTAGGGTGATTTCTCAAAAAGAAGAAAGCCAGGTGCGACAGACAGAGACCCAAGTGACCTTGAAGAGGAAGGGGGAAACACTCCTTTCGGAGAAACCCAAGCAAGCAAAAAGGTCGCTTAGAGTATGAACCCTGTGTCAACAAGAGGAAAAGAAAGGAAAAGAGTTGACTCATGGTGGAGACTCTGAGAAGAAAGCACCACAGGCAACCAGGTCTTTAGTCTCAATTTTGAAGGAAGATTCAATAAGATTGGCTAAAGAGACTGAGATTAGGAGGAAGTTAGAATTTGAGAAGAAAAAGTCTCAACCTCAACTTCAACAACTGACTCCTAGGTTGATTGAAGAATATAAGAAGCAGAAAATCAGTTAGAAGAAGAGCACTCCAATTGTTGTTCAACAGAAGAAAAGGTCAGTTGAACACAGTCCAGCACAGGTTAATCCTTCTCAACCAATGAAAAAAGAGGAATTGAGAATGAAGATCATTGAAGAAATTGAACCTGTCAGGAGAAGCAGCTCTATAATTATTAGAGAACCCCTAAAAAGGTTAGTCAAGGTTCAACTTGAACCAACCTTGGTAAATAGTGGTACAATGCATCTGTTGAATGATAGAGAAATAAGGTTGTATAGTGTTCTGCGGGAGGAGAGATCCAAACCATACCCAACACAGATGACCAAGCAGAAGTACACTATTTTCCCAGTTACGAAAAGAACTGTGATAAAGATTGTACATGACATTCAGCCAAAACCTTACATTTTTGCAATGAGGAAAAGGGTAAGAAGAAAATGTACCCTGAAGGGATGACGAGCGATCTGACAAAAGATCAAATTGAAGCTGAAGTGAGAAACATAGATGAGGCGTGTTATGCAGCCCATCACAAAGGAACTTATGTTTCCCCCTATATCTCAAAGGCATCAGGAAGTAATTGTGGTCGCGTCACCACTGAGGAAACTTCTCAGGTAGTTGGGAGAATCACAGAGGGGCAGTACATAACCATTAGAGTTGGAGATATCAGTTACAATATAGAGACTCTTGTGCATCTAACCATGCACATTAGACCCTTGAGTTCTATGTCCTCAATTGGAGAAGTACTGCACCTATTTGGAAAACAAGTTCCAAGACTTCCCAGACCTAATGACGTTGATCTCCCTGAAAGAAACTTATCTTTCAAACCTCCTGTGTTTACAATCATTGGACCAGATGTTATACCTTCAGATGCATATAGTATGATGATCCCTTAGTCGAAGAAATTGGAGAAATTAATGACAAGGTTGATAATCTGCGTGCTTTAGTGGGTGACTTGCATAAGGAAGTAGAATATATACGACAAGACCTCAAGTCACTCCGTACTGAAATGAAGGAAATGTTTTCTGAAACTATGAAACATCTTCGGTCATGATTTATTGATCAATAACAAATAGGGGGAGAAAGGAGAAAATGAGAAAGATAGGGGGAGAAGGAGAAGAGAAAAACAAGAGAACAAGAAAAGAAGAAGAAAAGAGAAGAGAAGAAGAAGAGAAATGTATAGAAGATAAAGTTTACAATTTTTTTCAATTGTATATCATCTTATAAATAATACTATCTTTCTAAAAACTATAATTATTTGTTATCATCAAAAAGGGGAAGATTGTTAAGTCAAAATGATTTCACGATTAATAAGTTTGATGAAACTCAAATAATAATAATATTAGAAAGTAAGAAGAAGCGGAGACAAAAGTAAGACGAAGCGGAGACAAAAGTAAGACAAAGCAGAGACAAAAGTAATACGAAGTGGAAACTAAGACGAAGTTGAAACTAAGACGAAGTGGAAACTAAGATGAAGCAGAAGCTGAGACAAAAGTAAGATGAAGCGAAAGCGAAAATGTGACAATAAAAAGTAATACGAAGCTGAAGCAAAACTAAGACGAAGACCCGATACCACATTGGGAGGTTAATCAGGTTGAGTTAGTTACATAACTCAACTGAATAACGGTTGCTTTAAGGATCAAGAATCAAGAAGAAAGAAGCGGTTATCAAGAAGCAGTTGAAGACGAAGGCTATAAATACGAGTCGGAGTCAAAGACTGAAGAAGTTAGTGATTTTGAAAGAGTTAGAGATTTAAAGAAAGCTAGTGACTTTGAGAAACACTGTAGTCATTGTGCTAAACTCTAGAGTTATTATTCTCTGTAACAAGGCTCGCAAACATCTTTCTGTAAGAAAGAAGAAAAGAACCTGAAAAGGCTAAGTGAGAAAAGAATACTTGATGTAAGAGACCTGAAGAGGCTAGGTGAAAAGAATACTTGTATCTTTGAGAAGTATAGTGAAATCTCATAAAGGATTCTGAGGACTGGACGTAGCCCACGGATTGGGGTGAACTAGGATAAAATTGTTGTGTCAACTTCTATTCTCTCAACTCTCGACTTTTATTTCTATTGTTTTATACAAGTACTTAGAAGTTAATTGCAATACATCGTGATAATCTTACTCAGTAGTTTTGAAAAAGCAAAGTTTACAAATAATTTGAAAAGGGGATTATATTCACGAAAAAAAATGCACAATTTAACCCCCCTTCTTATGCATTTTGTATAGTGAATATAAAGTCTATACTAACACGTGATTTACTTTATGATTCACCTTCTTAGTTTATTATCGAATTATGAAATAGAAGGATAAAACCACAACAATATCTAATAAACACATAAATATTTAGATTCTCTTTAATTCAGGAATAAAATTATGAAGGTGAGTTTAGAACATCCTCGACATTCTAGATCCTATCATTAACTATTCAATCCAATTCTATATAATAATAAGACTGAAAAGAATGGGAAATACAATCTAAAATGGATGATGAGAGGCAGCGATGTCGAGAAACATCCTAATCTAGGAAGTACTTCGAGTTAGCTTCTTCTCCTCTTCTCTCTTCCTTCTTCTCTTCCTATATCTCTCGATGATCTCTCTCTAGGGTTTCTCAAGGTGGCTGATGCAAAAAGCTTGTTTCTCTACCTCTTTTTGTTCTTTTTATATCCTTTTGTGTTCTGGGTAACCCTAAGATTTTTCTAAGGTCCAAAATGTCCAAAAAACCCATGAAACTTGACGTTTGTGAGTGTCTGAACATCTGCCCAACCTAGGCCATAATCGTGGCTCTCATCTAAGCCTTCTGTCACGATCGTGGCATGCAGGCCACGATGTTGGGCCATTCCCTAGGCTTCTGTCACAATTGTGGCATGTAGGCCACGACTGTGGCCCAAATCTGAAGCTTATGTTATGATCGTGGCCTGACATGCCATGATTGTAGGCCATTGTTTCAACCCAAATGTCTCCAAAACTCCTCCATTCTTCGATGTTGGCCCTAAAATACTAGCAAACACATCAAGATACCTCAAAAATATAATATTTAAGCTCAAAGACTTGTACTAACCCTTAAAACACTTAAAACATAAATAATTAACAAACTAGGACAATCATAACCTAAACACATTACTAACTGATTGAATTAATGGCTAAAAACATATCAAACTATGCCCTACAACACAATGCAATTTACACTTATCAACATCCCCACACTTAAACGTTTGCTTGTCCTCAAGCAAAAAAAAAAACAACAAACAACACAAAATCACAAAGCACACAATGCAATAATAAGAACATGGCTACAACTTCATGAAACAAGTTTAATTCTAAACACAATCATTCAAGTTATTCCACATCATTAAAATGCAAAATCCGTGTCTAGGAGCTCTAGACTAAATATACATATTAATCAAGACCTAAATGTGGAGTTATTCATCCTTTTCAACTGTAATAATTATTTGGTCATTCAAACTCTGTAACTAATCCTAAGTACATTTTCGATAGGTTTTATTTAAAAACTTGTTTTTAACTTTTTTGTGGACATGAACTTATTCTTTTACACGGAGGCAAACATTGGTGATGAATGTCGATCCGGTTACTCGACTAAGTCATGTTTTTGTTAAGATGTTTGGTTAGAATGTCATTATAGCCTTTTGATATAAAGGCACACATTTGTGATGCACGACAATTCGATTACTCAGCTACATCACGTTCTCAACTGGTTACTAGCTTTATTAATAACCCGAAGGCTAGTGAAATAGTTATTTATTTAAAATTTACAAACACATGTATTTTATATATTTTTATTTAATGCCTACCTTATTACTTTAGTTACTCGTTTTCATGAAAAAATACTAGTAAAACTACTTAGTTGAAAGACCTAAAATTAAGAATAAATGTGACAACTTATATTGTGATAAACTAACACTAAATCCTAATTAACTTGTATATTTAGCCAAAGAACCCACATCACTAATTTCGCTAGCTAATGAATTTTCACAACCTAATAGATTATGTTCAAAATTAAATCAATTTCATTCCATCTAAGCCATCGACACATTCACAATATGCAACCTAACAAACTATCATACAATTTCCAAAATTCACACTCAAAGCAAAACACACAACCCTCCCCACACTTGAACAACACATTGTCCTCAATGTGAGAAGGAGACAAACAAACACACATGGAAGGAAGTAACATAAAACAAAACAAAAATAAAGACTAAATTTAAAAGAAAAGGGTTAGAAACAAAGCCTCACGTTGATGGACGTGAGGATGGAGTTGGAGGTGGTAGTTGAACACCTTGAGCCTTAAAGTATCGATGAATTCGGTGTATATCCTGGCAATAACATCATTGTGTGCAGGCCATCTCTTTCATCCTCCTAGTGTTTTTCGTAATTGTATCTGTAATTGCTTTGATGTTGGCGGAGATTGTATCAAACAATTTCTTCCAACCAGGTTCTTTTGTGTCTTCTTCCTCTTCAGACTCCTAACTAGTCGAGTCCTCTTCTACCTGTTGAGGTGTCACTGTGCTAGAACTTGCTTAACTGGCCCTGATCTTTACATGAGTTTTTTGGTTGATGCCTGGAGTTCCATGTTATGGGACTTTAGGTTTTCAGCACAATGCAAGTGACGATTTAGAAAATCAGGGAGGTAGACCATTAAACCACAACAATCCACGCCATAGCACTCAACAATGGCAGAAACCAAGTAACCTATACCCAAATTGTTGCTCCTCTTACATAGAGTCACAACAATAGCATTAAACATATGTGTGGAGGTGCACACTGAGATGTTGTGATCTATGCACTACAACAGAAAAAGTTCCTCCGCTGAGCATTTCTTGGTTTCTGATTTGTCAAAAAGCATTAAATTTATGTAATAAGTTCTCATGGCTTCGTATAATGTTGTTATGGGCATTCTTGGCATCAAATCGCTCCAACCTAGTGAGCTAATTCCAATAATGAAAAGCACAAAAATCATCGTGCTGATCAACAATTAAAGATTCAAAAAAATCACAAATATCATACATAATTTCCAGCGGTTCGGCTCATAAGTTGTCCCTGCAACCTAAATCACATTTCCTTAGATTTGCTAGTTTCGAACTAAAGGGAAGTGAAGAATTTAAGGGTGAGCTCCTGGTAGACAGGATATTGGAAGTGTATAAACATACGTCACTGAATTCTTTCTGCTAAATTCTCTACCCTATCTCCCAATTCTAGCCTATCAAGCATAGTAAAATCAAAGTATTTTGGGATTGCTATCTATTTAACATTAAGGGATTGGAATCGAATATCTTCCTCCTCTGTGTAGATTGGGAAGGGTGCCCTGAAATTTGCAGCCCTGTTCTTTCGCCCTCAACCTGAGACTTGATTTCTTCCAAATGATTGGTTGCACTTTGTTGATTGCTTAATGCGTGACATAACGGACTGTAAGTAGGCGGAAGTTAGAATAAAGTAGAAATTTAGAAGTTGGTTAGAGAGAAGTGAGAGCGTTTGGAGGTTCTAAACTTAGAGAGATAAAGTTAAAATGAAAGTGAGTGAAAAGTGAAGTAGGAAATGATCATGGCTTCCAATAATTTCACCAATTTCTGATTTTTTTCGTCTTTCGTCCTTATACACACCCATTGAGATCCTTTCCTAACTTTTTTTAGCACTATCACCTTATTATACTTTCCTTCCCATTCATCTTTATCAAAAATTAATGCCCTACCCTTGCACGATATTTATTTGGAAATAGAACAACCTAACTACGGAATTCAAACTATCTAAAATCAAAGAAATAACCTATAACATCTCGTTTTCTCCATATTAAGGGTCAGAACCCTAGAATACTAAATATAAGAGATAATATTAAGAAACTAGGACATGCATTTCATGCTCGTGCATCATTTAGCATACATACACGTGAATTTGATAATTGCCCACATTACAATAACTGTACATGCACTCATTTGACATTTATCGGGTATAGTTGATCTTAATTATAAATTTGATTAAATTGTGAATTGTGGATATTATATGTCTTGAAAATTAATTTGGTGAGTAAAATTATGGATCTAGAATTTTTGGTTAAATTAAATTATTGATCTACAATTTTTGGTGAAATTTAGGAAATTTTGAGGAATTTTGGACTAAGACAAATGACAAGTGGCAAGAAAATTGATAAATGGTAATAGAAATAAATGGTAATAGAAATATTGACAAGTGGCATTGAAAATTTGGTGACAAATGGTTTGGAGATTTGGAGACAAATGGACTAGATGTTAAGAGATATTAGTTAGCTTAAGAAAATGACTTATAAATTTGGTTATTTAAGTGGTAAGTGTAACATCCTGTTACTTATGCCAAGGTTAAAATAGTGTTTATAAGAGGTTAATGAGAAATTAGGAAGCATAATTCATACTTATGCATAATGTGGCATACACATACATGAGAATATTGATTTTTGCACATTAATATGGTTGTACATGCATTCATTAACATTTTTAGGTAAATTTGATTTTTAATGGGAATTGTGGATGTTATTGTCTTAAAAATTAAATTGGAGTGCATTAAATGTGATTTAGGAATTTTTGCAATATTTTGGGTATTTTGAAATTTTGGAGTATTATTGAACTAGGAAAAATATTGAAATATGGATCAATCATTGTGTGACAAATGGGTTGGTAAGTTGATGACAAGTGGTATTGTTAATAAATTGACAAATGGCCTAATGGAAGTGTTGTAATTGGCAGCATAAATGGAGGGCAAATGGGAGTCATGCATTGGAGACACATGTCGACGCATAAATGAGACACCTAGTAGCTTAGGTGTTAAGTTCTTGTAAAGAAATTTCTGCAGCCCTCAATTTGTTTTCTCCACCGAAACCAGCCTTGCCATGTTCTGAATTTCTGCATCAATATCACACGAAGTCTTTTGCCAAACTATTCATTAAGGGAGCTACTTCATGTTATCCTTTATGTTTATGTCTCTATGGTGAGAAGATCATCTTAGTTCCACCTTGATCCTGAAGTTGGGATTGGTGGCTTGAAAGGGCTAATATAGTTGGATCTTTAGAGTACTGATTTAGAGTGACTTTTGAGCTGGGATTAGAACTAAACAAGTAAGTAAAAGATTAGTTTTTACGGCATGTTAAATGGTTTGAGAATGATGTTTGAATTGGACTGAAATGCATGTGATATTGGTGAAGAAAAATTGTTGACATATGTTAGCTGTAGTGTTTTCTCTAAACATCCTTTGTTCTTTTTGTTATAACTTCTCCTAACATCCAAATGATATGATACTCAAACCCATAGACTCATAACACATTGTTCTTCATCTTCAACAAAATTTATGAGCATCTGAATCCATTCGGAAAAGATTGATGATGATGAATTAGGATGAACATATTGAGGTGTGCTTGAATATGATAACTAGAATATTTTGCTAAACATGCTTTCAGTATTTTGATTATATCTTGATTTGTAGTTATCCAAATGAGATTATTCTTAATTTAAATTGAACTAGAGAGATTTTTCTACAAGTTTAAGAAGAAATTAAATTTGAATTCTGTCCTTAAGGGTCTTGAAAGTTAGCTTGAAAGTGAGTATTGGCTTAGGCTGAAGCACTACCATTGATAGAAATCATATCCTACTGTTATCGAATAAACCGTATTAATGTAGGCCGATTCAGACAAAGGTGTCTTCACAAAAGTTGTAACTTATTCTCTTAACTTTTAATTGGTATACAGTTTGTAATTTTTGGATATTGGAATTGAGAGATATGAGTTGTACAACTTGAATGCATGATCATGCCCTAACCAAAATTTCAAATGTACTTAGTCTGTAGTATTTTGAGCGTAACTCATAGGATAATGAACCAAATTGTATAATCTTAGTGTCATTAGAAACTTAAGACATGGAAGAACAATTTTCTAGAAGGAAGTGTCATTAAATTACTTCACTTTCCTGATGAGAATAATCATGCCGAAAGTATGTTTTTAGACAAATATGGATTAATCAATTGAGTATTTATTTATGAATGAGTTTTGTGACAAGAATATGATAAGGAACCCTTTTTATGAACATGCATTGTACGTATTTAGTATACATCATAATTGTGCAAATAGTGATATGTGTATGTACTATGTGTTATAGACGAGCACATTGAACGGCAACATCCAGACATTGTCGGGACTTCAAGGCAATAGCTATATGGAGCGTATTGTGAGTGACTTAGACGGTCTTACTTAATATTTGTTTGCTATAAATTCTATACAGAATGTGGAATGAATTGTTTGTACTGATCCCGGACATAAAGGTCTGAAGATTCTAATTGATGAATGTGATATTGAAGTGTTCATTGAATGTAAATTTGGTGAAATATGTGTTACTCAACATGTTTGTTGAATGTCGGACTAAGTTCCGATGATATATGTATATGGGACTAAAAATGTGATTGAGAATGGGAATGATTGAAATTATAATTGATTGAATATGAATATGATGCATTTCATTCATGAATGCACAATCAGTTAAAGATAGTTGTGACAAGAGTAGCCACTTAAAATGAGCTTAAAGCTCCATAATGTGGTATAGAGGCAAAGGCTCGATATGTACAAGGAGCCCTGTATCTGCAATGAGTAAGGCAAAGTATCAATGAGTCCGATATCCATAATGGATACGGTACGGTTTAGGCACTCAGTCACAACAACGTAATAATTGAAAATAGGTCACACGAACATGCATATACACTTATTGAGTGTGTGATTGAATGATTTAATTATAATGTGGACATGTATTTGTATGAAAATAGGTATATGAAGTAAATGATATGTGGTGCAATTTGCTAAATGAAAAGATGTGAAAGTATCTACTTATATGAATTGTTATGTGGTATGAATTGGGTGAACCATCGAGGATGGTTACATCATCGAGTTCGCAAAACTCATCAAAATTGTAACGTTGATTTTCCAGGTTAAGAGGAGATATCCAGTTAGGCTAGTTGGAGTATCTCCACTGAATCAGATATGGACTAAGGGTCAGGATCAGTTTGCACCTGCATATGTCTTCAGTGATTTAAGTTTTAAACTATATTTCTGCAAATATTGTGCAATATATATGTGTAATTTTAAAGTGTAATATCAATTATGGCAACTGATGTTTGTAAATGAAATGGACCTAAGTGACTACTAGGATTTCGATGATATGTATAATGAGAGTTGAAACTCTTGTGATTGAAAAAGTTTATGAATAAAGTGGGCCCAATTTGATTATTGATTTCTGCATACGCTTGTGATATGTTTTAAAAAATACTTATACTGAGTTTCGAGTGTTTGACTATTCTAACATGCCACTCTTGCGGGGTTACGTACTTGGACATCACTTAGGATGTTCAGTACATGACTTACGAGATTGGGATGCTACAATAAGTATCATGACACTCACCAAGCATTTTTTTACCTTGCTTTTAAACTCATCCCATGATATTTACATTTTGAAAGACCATCTTTATTTTTATCTTTCACTTTTTCCATATGCTCTCTTCTTCATCTTTTTCATTTTCTTCACTCATAACCATCTTACTCTCACACTCATCACATTGAGTTCTTGTTATCCTTCACTTTGTTTCTTCAAGATCCTTATTATTTCTTCATCTTATAACTAAATACCTAACCTATTCCTCCTTGAAAGATGGATGATTGTGTAAAGCTTGAAAAGCTAAGGTTTATGTGATTTTGAAGAAGCTTGGAGTTTTATCAAGTAAGTTATACATTAATCTTTATGGGTTGTCTAAATACAAACATATGTGATGATATCTTAAAGGTGAAATGATCATGATAGTGGAGTTAAATATATGTTGTAACGTGGATGAGGAAATAAGTAGGTGTATGTCATATTTTTGTGTATAGGATGAGTGCAGGAAAATGATGAATGAATGTGTATGTTGTGTTCTATTTTTGAGAATATGAAAACCATGGATTATAATTTGTTATGTGGATGAAATGGATTGGGATTTAAGGTTTAATGAAGGTGAAATTTATGGTTAAGAAAGGTGTTTGAGAAATGTTCTTGAAATGAGAAGAAATAAGATTTATGTATGATAGTAAATGATGAAGATTATGTTTTATTTTTGTATGATTGATAAGCAATGGTTCATGGATGGTTTCATGGATGTTATTGAGTTAAAAATTGAGACAAGACTGAAGAGGAAATGATGTAGAGTTGATGAACTATTCATAAGATAGTTTGAATGTAACATATAGGAGTTAAAAATCTGGAAAAGTGAAAGAATAATTGCTGGAATATGTTAGCTGTAGTATTTTCATGGAACATGCATATGTATTTTAGCCATATCTTGATCTATAAATATTCAAATGGGATTATTTTAATTTTAGACCAAACTAGAGACATATGGATACAAATTTCATGAAGGAATCAAATTTGAATTCTTTTTCTAAGGGTTTCAAAATTTGGCTTGAAGTTGAGTATAGTGTGTTGTCGCTGTATGAGAATATTCTGTAGTATTTTAGGTATAACTTGCAGAATTATGAACCAAACTGCATGAAATTGATGGCGTTAGAAACTTAAACATATAGAAACATTTGTTTAAAATAATGTATTGCCTAAATACCTCATTCTCTTTGTCCAAATGGATATGAAAATTTGACCCCAAAATCTATTTTGAGAAAAGCTGGAATTTGGAAGAATAAACTGGGATTTTTCGTATGAAAGTACCAAACCATTTGTTGTCCCAAACCACACATAAAAGAAGCATATTTGATCGTGGGAACAGGTTAAACATCAAATATGCTTCTTTTATGTGTGGTTTGGGACAACAAATGGTTAGGTACTTTCATATAATGCATTTGGGCTTGAATGAAGTTTGAATTGATCCTAGAATGATGATTGAATAAGGGATAAATATGTGATATGTTTAAGCTGATGAATGAGGATATAAATTCAAGAATGGATTTTTATTTACCAAGTGTTCAGATCTGAAATTTTGGATATGTTATAAGAATAAAAGTGATCCTATGAAGGATAATGTGATCCAAAGAAGGTGAATGATGTGTATTAAGTAAAGGTGAATGATAAATTAGATATTTTTTAATCTTTTAATGCTTGAATGATCTTAGTAAATGATTGAAAGATGAACTTAGAATAATCTTGTACAAATGAAGTGTAAATCTAAGTTTAATTTAGACATAAATAAGTTATGAAGTATGAATGATTTCATAACTCATAAGATGTGGATTAAAGAAATACACACGAGATTGTCATTGAGCATGCATTATACATATCACATATACAAATGTATATGATTGAGTTTCATGAAAATGTGCAAATTAGTAATGTGTAAATGTGTATGTATTGTATGATATAAAAGAGTAATTAGAGCGACAACACCCAGACATTGCCAGGATGTCAAGGAAATAACTATCTGGAGCATACTATGAGTATCCTAGATGACCTCACATTGATTTATTAATTTGTTTAAATTCTGAATTGAATTATTATGTGACGTGAGCGTGTTGATTCTGGACATTGAATATCCAAGGTATTTGATGCATGAATAATATAATGGAAGTGCTCATTGTATGTGAATTTCACGGAATATCTGATACTCAACTTAATTGTTGAATGTCGGACTAAAGTCTGATGGTAAATGTGAATGTGAATGTGAATGCAAAAAAAATTGAGCAAAAGTTAATGATTGAATACATATGATGCATTTTACTACATGAATGCATAATAACATAAAGGTAGTTATGACCAGAGTCGCCAGTAAAAAAGAACTTAAAGCTAAAATGTGGTAAGAGCATCTGGCATACTATGTATAATGAGCCTTGTATCTCCAACGCCCTGTATCTCTAATAGATAAGAGACAGTTATTAATGAGCTCGATAACCACAATGGATATGGGACAGTGATAAAGGCACTCGGTCACAACAAATTAATAAATGAAAGTGAGTCTCATGAACATTGCACATATAATTTATTATGCATTATATGAATGATTGAATTGAATTGTATGAACCATTATGAATGTAAAGGTGAATAAGTGAACCAAGTGTTATATGGTGCTTTTTGATAACTAGTGAAAGATGTGCATTATATGGTAACATAAATTGTTGTGAACTTGAAACATGAACTGTATGTGTTATGCGTTAAGAGTGAGCCATCGATGATGGGTAGCTCACTAAGTTTGCAAAACTCATCAAAATTATAACGTTGACTTTGCAGGTGCGAGAGAGTGGGCTTAGCTTCTAAGACAATTAGAAGAGATCTAGTACTGCTTTTGGATAGAAAAAATGGCTCAAAGGTCGATTAGCTGAGACTGAAGGGTTTAGATAGAAATTTGTATAGTTCCTCATTCATATAGCATGTAGAATATTTTGTAATAGAGCTATAAACTCTGATAGTTCTGTGATATTGTATATAAGGATGAAGTATGTAACACTACAATGTATATTTGGTTTTATGAAATGAAAATGAGGAATTGGGTTTTTAAAAATTGTGATATTTATGTTTTAATGATGATGCCATGAGAAGTGAACGTGACTGCTCTAAGGCACTTCTTCCACCGACTATATGCTTGAATGTCTAAAGGACGTACAGGCATAAATGTCTGATGGAAATGGGGTGCTACATAATCGGTAATTTAAAAACTATGGGTTGCCTCCCATGCAACACTTCTTTTAACGTTGTTATCTTAATGCTCTTCTATCATTGAAAACTCAACTGGGATCAATTATGAGCACCTTGCTTCCATCTTTTTCATTCAACACCAGTTTTTTAGCCTGTAAGTAAGCTATAAATTGCAAAATGATCAGAAAGTCAATATTGATAAAATTATGAAAACTAATTAAGCTCAGTAATGTCCTTTTTTCGAGCGAACTATTCACAAAATAGGGAATAACAAACTCCCTGAATCTTCCATGGAATCCAGTAGTTTTCCCGGTAAAAGGGTAAGTTGCTCTCTTCTTGATTCTTCCTCACAATGTTGTGAAAATCGAACCGGACCGGCCGGTCCGACCGGAAAAAGTCTGAACTGGCCATATGTCCGATTCGGTTATAGTTAATAACCTTTGAATATAAAAACTGACCGGTTTATCAGAGAACCGGTCGGTTTTATAAGAACCGGTTATCAAATAACCGGATTAAACCCTCCATCGTCTTCTTTCCTCTCCTCTCTTCTCAGAATGCCTTCCTGATTTGAGTGAGCTCCTTCTTCTTCAAGTGTAACCTGCTTGCTTCAGATACTCTCACTTCCAAGGACATAGTATTA
>JANIPN010000007.1:24297075-24308930 GCA_027478595.1 Erythroxylum anguifugum
AGCAGGAATATAACAGAGTGGCAAGATTACTCTCTACATCGTCCTGTGACTCGATCCATGTCTAAGGGACCTAACAGGAACATGGAGAATACTCACAGATAAGGAGGCTCTATAGGTTCAATGGATCCATCATTACTTCCTCAAAGGCAAGAGCTAGTGGGAAATAAAGATAAAAACAAAAAACATATGGTTCATAAACTAGCTTTAAAGCCAAGGCACTTAATAACAGAATGCATTAGATGCAAAATTGGGAATGGAGGATAAACCTTACTGTGGTATGATAATTAGATCAAACAAGGGTCCCTATACAAGACAAATTTATTATCCATTCATGCTCCCTTATTACGTGACAGCTCAAGCTTTAAAGTAGGACAACAACCTCCTGGAGTTTAATGCAGTCATCCTTGATTACAATTCAAGTCAAAATGAAGATCATCATAACCTATAGCTTAAGAGTGACAATGGAAGATTCTCAAATGCCTCATGTAGAATATACTTAGCCCTTCAATAAACTGACTTTTCCCTTACACAAGATAGTTTAGTGTAAAAAAAATTACCTAAGATGTCATTCATTATATGGCTGGAGAACAAAGAGAGATCAGGTGCATTAAATAAGCTAAAGTTTATGGATATGAATCAACCATGCTGCCCTCGCAAAAATGAACCTGAATTAGTTAAACATCTCTTTTCTTGGTGTGATTATTCAACATTCATATGGTCTGGAATCAAAGCACTCTGTGATCTCTGACTCTAGCATCTGCTTCACTGCTCCTTTAGACTTCTTAATGCGTGGCAGAAGACTAGAGGGTTAAAGGACTATCTCATATATAGCTTGTGGTGGTATCATATATAGCATATGAAGAGAAAGGAACAATCAGATATTTAAAACTGAACATAAACTAAAGGAGCAGATTTTCTAAAAGGTTGCTTATTCGTTACCTCCATCATTGGCCATCTATCAAAACCAAGTTTGTGTTTTGCGGCCCATTTCCAAATTTGTAGTCTACAGACTGCCTGACTATATCTCTGATCTCCATGATTTTCCTTAAGAGCGTCAGAAGATCCCACTGAAACTTTGATCTTCCACTGACTGCTTTATTGTATGTAGTGATGTCTAACCCATTTCACCCATATTGAATCTTCATTCTTGATCAATCTCCATAGCCTTCTTGTAAGGATTGTCATTTTTTTTTAATGATATGAAATCAAAAACCTAATCCACCTTGGTTCTTAGGTTTGCATTTTTCCACTTGACCCTTGCCTTAACTTTCCATTCTTTTTTTTTTTTTTGGCTACTCAGGAGGTGTCCTAAGAGGGTCCTAATTATAGGAAGGTATCTTTAAGCCATCCACACTTAAATTAATCCCCGCTCAAACCGGGTGGATCCTTCCATTCCTTTTTATCATTCTGCAAAACTTCCTCAATAGCGTGTTGTTTCTTTTAATTATCAGAAATTATTATTTTAAAAAAATTGACAAAATAATATCTTTTTATCTTAACAAATGAAACCTCAAGCTAAGAAAATGGGGCTTGAGGCCCAACCCAAGACCCTATTAACTCGGCTTAACTTGTTAACTTTGGATCGTACGGGCTCTTTTGACATACTTAGACATTGTGTTCCGTACTCAGAAGGTATTATGGAATGAGATTTTTATTGCCTCTCTTCCATGATGTGAAAGTAGGACCAATGAAAACTTAAATAAGTGAACCTAATAGCGGACTCACCGATGAAAACTTAAATAAGTGAACGTGACAGCGGACTCTAAAAGTCATCGGTCAACAAGTCATCGGTCAACGCCATGTCCAAAACGCTATAGTTATCACATATCTAAAGTCCAGTTCCCATTTCACCAATGTTATCAGAAACTATGTCAACCTTCTTTCTCTTCTCTGTCCTCCTCCTCTGCAGCCCATGCCCATCATCATCCCAAGAGCAGAGTTTCACTTCTTTTTCCTCTTCGGACAAGCCATGGCATCCATTAGAAAATAAACTCCTCCTTTCGCCTAACTCGACCTTCGCAGCCGGATTTCTGTCTCTGCCCGGCTCAAAAAACCGCTTCAACTTCGCTATTTGGTACAACAATTTAACAGAGAAGACCATCGTGTGGTCTACCACCCGTGCTGCTCCTTCGCTCAGCTCCAATGCCTCTCTGATCATCACCAACAGTAGTAATCTCCGTCTAGTCGATGATGGCCCTTCTACAACAAACTTATGGCCTGGTAATGCTACAGGGAATTCAAGCTCCAATCGGCTCTTGTTACGAGAAGACGGGAATCTTGTTTTTGGCAGCTGGAACAGTTTCCAATTTCCAACAGATACGTTCTTGCCTACTCAGCTAATAACTGGATTTGATCTTCAGCTTCAGTCAAGGAATGGTAAGTTCACATTCTCCAATTCATCCTTGTCTTACAACAACGATAGCTATTGGAGCTCCAGTAATAGTTTTATAAAGCTTACTAGCAATGGTAGTGTGGCTCAATTGAATGGAATTTCGATTATTTCTGCTGATTATGGAGATCCCAGATTGCGAAGGTTGACTCTTGACGACGATGGTAATCTAAGACTTTACAGTATTGATCCGAAAAGTGGTTCTTGGCTTGTTACTTGGCAAGCTCTTCAGGAAATATGCAAGGTTCATGGATTATGTGGACCAAATGCTATCTGCGTGACCGATGGTTTTACAGATCCTACCTGTGTGTGTCCTCCCGGGTTTATAAAAAATTTGACTGATCCAACTGCATGTGTCAGAAAGAAAAATCTTACCAACAAAACCAAATTTCTCCGGCTTGATTATGTAAATTTTACTGGTGGGTTAGATCAGAGCGACCTGAAAGTCAGCAATTACTCGTCATGTGAAGCAAGTTGTTTAAGTAAATCAAATTGTCTAGGATTCATGTTCAAGTATGATGGCCAAGGTTTCTGCGTGCTTCAGCTTGAGAGACTCTTATATGGGTACTGGTCTCCAGGAACTGAGAGAGCCATGTTCTTGAAATTGGATGACTCTGAAACAGATGAATCGAATTTCAATGGCATGACCAGTTTGTTGAACACGACATGTCCTGTCAGAATAAGTCTTCCTTTGCCACCTGCGGAAACCCACACCACAGCTAGAAACATCGCCATAATATGTACTCTATTTGCTGCAGAGCTGATGTCTGGGGTATTTTTCTTCTGGACATTCCTGAAGAAGTACATCAAGTACAGAGACATGGCTCAGACTCTAGGCCTCGAATTATTGCCAGCTGGGGGGCCTAAAAGGTTCACATATGCGGAGCTCAAAGCGGCAACGAAAGATTTCTCCAGTGCTATCGGGAAAGGTGGATTTGGTGATGTTTATAAAGGAGAGCTTCTCGATAAGAGAATTGTGGCAGTCAAGTGCTTGAAACATGTAACTGGAGGAGATGCAGAGTTCTGGGCAGAGGTTACAATCATTGCTAGAATGCATCATCTCAACTTGGTGAGGTTATGGGGATTTTGTGCTGAAAAGGGGCAAAGAATTCTCGTCTATGAGTATGTGCCTAATGGCTCGCTTGACAAGTACCTATTCCCTGCTGGTAGGATTGAACCGTTAGGTGCTCAAAAGGATATGGGTCCTGCAGCTATTGATGGCCCAAAACCCCTTCTTGAGTGGGGTATCCGGTATCGTATCGCACTTGGTGTTGCAAGAGCCATAGCCTACTTGCACGAGGAGTGTCTGGAGTGGGTGTTACATTGTGACATCAAGCCTGAAAACATACTATTGGGTGATGATTTCTGTCCAAAGATCTCTGATTTTGGTTTGGCCAAGTTGAGGAAAAAGGAAGATGTGGTGAGCATGTCTAGGATCAGAGGGACTCGTGGATACATGGCACCGGAATGGATCAAGAGTGACCCGATAACCCCAAAGGCTGATGTGTATAGTTATGGTATGGTTTTGCTAGAGATTGTCACTGGGTCTAGGAACTTCGAAATGCAAGGTTCGATGATGGAGAGTGAAGACTGGTACTTCCCAAGGTGGGTTTTTGAGAAGGTGTTCAAGGAAACTAAGGTAGAGGACATATTAGACCGTCAAATTAAGCATTGCTACGACGGTAGGGTACATTTTGAAATGGTGGATAGGATGGTGAAGACGGCAATGTGGTGCCTTCAGGACAGGCCAGACATGAGGCCGTCAATGGGGAAAGTGGCTAAGATGTTGGAAGGAACTGTAGAAATTACAGAACCAAAAAAGCCCACCATTTTCTACTTAGGTGACGAATAAGTTGTGTAGCTAATTGTCCCCGTTGAGAATAAGGTTGTTTATGCTTCTTTCTTTGTTTTTCTGTGTGATTTGAACTAGTAATGCTAGATAAAGTGCTAAGGAGCCTCAGGGCCTTACCCCATTGTAAAAATAAAACTTTATCGTATGTATAAATTATGTGCTTTTGCTGTTGACTATCAAATCATAAAGATGAATTATTTATTAACTATTTCTATGATTAAATGGTGGATCAGGTAATTACAATATCAAATAACGCATCTATTATGTTTGGGTTTGCAATTAAAAGAATCATGTTTTAAAGGTGGTAACTATAACTTAATTATAAAAAATGTTCAGCGCCAATTTAATATGGTTTAATATTATCTTTTCTTTGCATAATATGTTAGTAAGTTTATAAAATGATTGAACTTCATGTGAAACAAGTGGAGATGATTCTTATAACTACAACATCGTAAATAAAGACCTTAAAAAATTACATTACATAGAAAGAAAAATTGCATCAAACTACAATTTACGACAGGGTATGAGGTAAAATCTGATGATTAAAAGGTTGCATGTAATGATTGGAAAGTTACAAGTGATTGAAATTTGCATCATATAACTAAAAATGATCAAATTATTGCACTAGATTGAAACAAATTTTTAGTCATTAAATGTAACTTTTCAGTTATAGGAGTTGCACGTCACAATTCCTCTCCAAATACTTAACTAAAACCTTGGAAAGGATGATAGGGAGATTTTTTATGGGGAGGTCCAGAGGCCTAAGTTAATTGGAAGGAAGTATGCAAACTAATTGATGAATGGGGTATATGTTAGCCGATGAAAATTTTCTCTTTAATTAAGCATGTTTTAAATGATTACGAGGCTTAGATAGGTGAATTTTTTGGAGTTAATTTTTTTTATGTCTATGTTAGTAGAATTTATTTCATGGGTTAGTTGAATTAAAAGTGATAAGAATGCATAAATGGTATTTTTGGTAGTTCACTTAAGTTTAAAAACTACAAGGTATTAAAGGAAGGGCAAGGTGGACTTTTCTCATTCATTAAGGGCAAAATGGAAAAAGAAAAAATGTGGTCTTGCATTTTAAGAAGGGAAAAACGTGAGTGAGAAGAAGGAAGAAGAGAAAACAGAAAAAGAAGAGAAGAAGAGAGGTTTCGGTGAAGTAGAGAAAAGAATGGAGTTTTGAGTTAGGTTTCATTTTTTCTAAGTTTTCTAGAGAGATTTTGAGGCTGTTCAAGAAGGGAAAAAGGTAGAGGAAAATAAAAGTTTCTATTTAAGCCAATAATCTCTTCATTTGGTAAAGATTCAAGGTAAGGTCTTACTTAATCTTTTGAATTTTTGGAAGGGTTTTGGTTCATGAAGCTTAGGAAATGCATAGGTTTAAGTTTTCTAGAAATAATTTTAGTGAATGTGCTTTGTGGGTTTTCAATTTTGCAACCCTATTGAATTTGAGATTTTGCCTATGAAAAGGGAATCAAGAAAGATAAGAGGAGCAAGAGGATAGGCATATTTGAGCAAATAATAAGCAAGGAAATTCAAGGTGGGTTACATTTTTATAATTAAGTAATAAGCTATTAATGACTCTTTCAAAAAATGGAAATAAATTATTTCAACCATTTTTTCAATGTACATTTATTGCTCTTTGAATGCTTTGAGAATGTGCTACATGTTTTGTATATGAATTGTGTTATTGATTTATGAAATGAAAAAATGAAAAAGATTTTGAAAGGGTACCAAGTTTGTGAAATTAAGTTTAAAAAAAGTACCATTTTGGGAAAACATGTTTACAAGTTATGAGATATATGTTATGTGGGTTTGGTTTGGTCCATTCTGTATGTCAAGTGCACTTCGACTAAAAGTTTCTCTCGCCTGCTCACTAGTGGCACGGAGCTCCTTCATGGACTCCGTTATGATTACGACTACACAAAACCACTATGTGAGATTGTGTTAGTTCGTTCTGTTCAAGACTATATAGGACCATTATATAGGAATGTGTTAGTTTGTTCTGTTTATGGACCTCCCAAACGATCTTGATGTGCTTAAATGTGTTGACAAGTTTGTTGAATGCATGATTCATGTGGTTTATAAATTGTTTGATAAATTGAGAACTGGGAAATACGTTTCATGATTCAATTTGAGTTTTACAATAGTTTTTGCTTATTGCCGATTATAAAACTGTTACCCACAAGCTTCAAGCTCACCCCTCCCTTTCCATTCCATCTTCAGGAGAAGAGCAAGAGATTGAGTGAAAGAGGGTCAAGGCATCACTCTTGTATTTTCAGCTAGATTTTTGTAAACACAAGGCTTTAGCCACATTTCAAGTTTTCCTAGTTCAAGTGTATTTTGTATTTTTGGTTCATGAACTCAACTGATGTATTGAGGCTTGAAATGCCATTAAAGCTTTGTAAAACTCTTATCTTTTGAGGTTAATGAAATATATGTTGTTTGCTCATGATCTTCCCATTTTGTACATTGCATTTTTAAGTTTTTCATAGGGGTAAACTTTGTGTTCTGACTTTAGGGGAAAATATGGACTAATCTAGGTTGAATTAGACAAAGGTGTCTTTAGGAAGTTATAGCTTATCTTTCTAGCTTTCGAATGATATATAATATGCAATTTTTGGACAACGGAGTGGGGAGATATGATCATTTTAAGTAGTAATGCTACATGGGAGGTTTACGCGAGACAGCTTTGGTCATTATCGCACCTTCATTCCTTGCGATCGCACCCGAAGGATTTTCCAACTCTGAACATATTTGATTCTTTTGGCCATAACTTTGTCATCCGACCTCCAAATAAACTAATTTTTGAACCAATAGATTCCTGACACATTTCTCTATCTTTTCATAAAAATTGATAGCATTTGGTGTTGATCTGAAAAAGATTGATGAAAAGAAAGTAAAGGTATGGGTTGGAAGAGTATGAATTGGATATTTTACTAAACAAACTTTAGTATTTTGATGATATTTTAATCTGTAGAGCTCCAAATGAGATGATTCTTATTTCAAAATGAACTAGAGACATAGAGCTATAAATTTTCTGAAGAAGTCAATTCGTAATTCGGGATGCGCGTTTGGATGTCACTTATGGTTTCAAAGCAAGAGTTGGGCTTTGAAAACGAGGTCTAACAGTTGTGGTATCAGAGAACGATTTCTATTGATTTTACCCTCCAAGTAAATATGCTCACGTTCCCATGACTCCGATCTTGGGCTCTGAAAACAGCATCCAACAGTATAGGAATAACCTCTATTAACTTATGTAATAAATGTTGTTAAAACGCCATCGAGTGCAACAAGGAAGTATACATGACAAGTACTGGAATATGTTTGCGAGAACTATACAGTGAAAGGAATGATCGAGTATTGAACAGAACATAGAGCTCCTTAGAGATGGTAATAAGGAAAGCTACATACAGGATAAGAGAGATACTAGTCTTAAAACAAAGAAACCAAGAACTACAGCATTGGACTATCAAGTGCATGGGGAAAATAGCAATATACACGGAAAAAAACCTTATTCTAGATACTAAGATTCCCATTAATACAAATATAGAAACTAAGTGGATGGAAGAACAAGCTATGCACCTGGATTCTATGCAAGGCAGAGGATGGATATTGATGGTGTGAGTGTAGTGTCAGCTTTGGGACACAATTAAGGAAACAAATCCAAAGATCAAAAAGAGCTTGGTTAACATGCATGTGGAAAATCAAAGGTTAAAAGGTAAATCAAAAAGTGAGGAAGCTGAGTACCTATTCGGGAATACCGTAGCATGGTGTACACGAAAGGAACTTGCAAGAAAGCTCCAATTGTCCTTTTTTATTTTTTTTCTTACATCTCTATTTTTTTTTTGTTTTTTTGGACAATTGACTTAAATATTTGCATTTTGTCAATTTAGTCATTTCCTTTAACTCTAATATACTTGTCTATGTGGAATGCTAGCTCACTTGAACTAAAAAGCTAGTACTCATATGATAGATATGCTTTATATATTATGCAGACATCAAATTTGGTATTTTTATTCTTCTCTTGTTAATTAAGTTATAAGGTATTTTAATTTCATTAATTAGTGCCTTAAAGCGACTTCGATGAATTCACAACTTAATTGGCTTAATGTTTGATAATGGATTATCATTCAAGTTAGATCATATTTTATAGTATGAAAAACAAATGAGTGACAATATATAATTAGTTAGTATAAAAGAAGAAACTACTAATGAGTAATATAAAAGAAGAAAGTAGCTTCTTGCTTTCCATCCCTAATAAAATTCATGATTTTAATCCTTTTAGTTAAGGCAACATGTCCAATAGAAATTGAATATATAAGTTTGGCTCTTGGTGCTTTGACCATTTAACCATTGATGCATAAAGACCGAGTGAGTGAACTAAAGGCTTTACACCTTTTCTAACTTCTATTTCTTGCGTTAAAGGAGATTCAAGAAAAGTTGTAAGATACCTAATTATGCCCATCTTCTTTTTATTGTTGTGCTTTCTTTGGGATGCTTGCTCTTTATGAACAAAATACATTAACTACAAAGGTTGCCAAATATGTTTTTGTTGGTTATAGTGATAAACAAAAAGGCTATGTTTACTATAATCCATATAGTCATTGCCAAAATGAAATAGAGGAATAAGTGATAGCAGGATTAGGAGTCAAAGAATAAAAATATACATTTAAAAAAAAGTTGACATGATAAGACACATATATTCAATGACTACGTGGATTATAGTAAACATAGCCTTTTTTATCACTATAACTAATAAAAACATATTTGTAGTTTATGTATTTAGTTCATAAGGAGGAAGCATCCCAAAGAAAACACAAAAAAAAGAAGATGGGAATAATTAGGTATCTTACGATGGATAGTAAAATATAGAGATTAATTACAGGAGAAGGTTGGAAATTAATGAAAAGGACAACTGTATGTATTGATTTAACCTAAATTGAGGTGGTCCTTATGATTCGAGTAAAAGGGTTTTAGCAATTTCCATAACATGACAATTTTTTCATTCCACAACCGCATTTTGTTATAGTGTTCTATGATAAAAATGATGAGTTAAAAGGCCTTTTTCTTGTAAAAACAAAAATTATGAGATCAAAAGCATAAAATTCCCCACCAAAATCTAAACAAAATATTCTTATTGTTTTTCCATATTATGTCTCAACTACAGTAACAAAGGTCTTAGCTATATTTGCTAAATCAAAGTTAACGTGCAAGAAAAAAACCTAAGTGAAATGTCTGAAGTGATCAATGAACAAAACGAAATATTTATAACCAAGTCTATATAAAATGGGTAAAGTTTCCTACAAATCATAATGTATGAGATGATGATAAGGTGCATCAACTTTTTGTAGGGTTCCGATCATGCATCTCATACATCATATATATCAAATATATGCAGCGAAAAATAAAACGGAACCTCAAAACGAGGTCTACTCATGCATATATATATAGAAAACAAAAACATGAAATGTAAGATATTTACATACCTTTCTGACGATCTCCTTCGTTCTTTAATCTTCTCCGAGTTAGGTTGTCGTAAACCACAACAATCAATGTAGACCGTCTCTAATGAAAGTCCACACGAAGATAGAAGGATGAAACCTCACTAGGAGATGCCTAATTCCAGAAATTAAATCATAATTAATTTACCTTAAAATAATTATTTGATGTCCAAAATTAAAGAACTTCAATTTTGTCACACATGCCAATTTTTCTAGTCTTACTAGAAAATCTATTGCTTTACTAAACTTAATTCAAAATTAATTTATATAATTTTCCAAAATTTTATAGAACATCAAATCATCATTCCAAGCATCTCTAAGTCATTTCATGATGATCAAAATAATTTAGGAATCACCCAAAAATTATTATGATCAGCAAAACACCGATAAGACACCAAAAAAAACAAATATGACTTCTAAAATTTTTCCAAAAATAAAATTTCAAGTAAAATCATTGAGGAATGCATCAAAAATAAAATTAACACATTTCTGTCACATACAAATATTTTTAAGGTTCTGGAACCGAAATATAAACATATAAAAACATCAAACAAAACAGATCCTACAATTTTTGGAAAACTGTCCAGATCTAAAAATTGTTCGATAAAATTATTAATTTTTTTAAATAATTCTAGAAATATTACAGAGGCATAAACACATCCCAAATATGTTCACATAATTTTTCTAGAATCAAATTCCACGAAAATCATATGTACCCTCATCAGTTTAGCCAATAGACATCATATGCCTAGCAGAAAGACAAATTTTATGCATGTTCTTGTAAATTAGAAATTAAATATTTTAATCGCATTAAAAATATTTTTAGTCACACTGAATCATTCATTTACATCTTATAAACAAATGGGTGAAAGAAAATCAAGAAAACCATTTTTCTATAATTAATTTCGAAAAAAACATTACAGGACCCTAAGCTGTCACAACCATGAAAACATTTTTCATATGTCATGTATGCTACATCTAACAAGGCACAAGATGGCTTTAATACCACTGTAAGGTTTCAATCATGCATCTCATACATAATATATAAATCAAATATATGCAACAGAAAATAAAACAGATCCTCAAAAACCATATCTACTCATGCATATAGATATAGAAAACAAAAACGTGAAATGTAAGATGTTTACACACCTTTCCGACGATCCCCTTCGTTCTTTAATCTTCTCCACGTTGGGTTGTCTTAAGCCATAACGATCGATGTAGAACATCTTTAATGAAAGTCCACACAAAGATAGAAGGATAAAACCTCACTAGGAGATGGCTAGAATTCTTTCTTTGTGCTAGCAAATACAAGAACTCATGTGAGAGTTAGAGAGAAAAAGAGTGTGTGTGTGAGAGAAAGAACCTTTCTTTCCCTTATCTCTTACACAAGATGCTTAAGAATCATCTCTATTTTCTGCATCATTTCGCCTTCCATAATCCCCATCACTAATGGAGAGTTATGGGAAGTTAATGTTCATGAATAACATGCATTAATGGAAGTTATGAGAAGTTAATGACCATGAATAACATACATTAATGGAAGTTTAGGAAGTTAATGTCCAAATTGGCAGCCAACAACACTTGTTTCTAATCCATTCTATGTAATGTTTTTTACCACGATCACATCACAATACAATTCCAAAATACTATCTCATATCTTGAATCACCATTCAAGACCATTTTACTCATTTTTCGGATCTCCTATGTGTGTGACCCATTAGGTTCTTGGTTATGTTAACCACTTGAAGTAACACTTAATTTAAGTAAGTCAAGAGCAGTATCTAGCAACACATCATGACCCCCAATTGATCAAGAAGTCAATAGTTTGACTATGAACCATTCCATACATAATGTTGCTTGTAAGGCCCCAAAATATAACCTCTTTGAAATAATACATGTTTATAAAGTACATGTGTGATGGGATTGGATTGAGGTTTGTCTTTGCTCTGCACATTTCTCGGTAGCTCTTAATGGCTCACTTCATGGCTATTTTGCTGCCACCCGGGGGGTGCGACAGGGGGGTCCCCTCTCTGTTGGACCCCGATCCTTGATTGAAATGTAAAATTTTGAAATAAAATTAAATAAGGAAATTAGTGTTGTATTTGGG
>JANIPN010000007.1:24438001-24449033 GCA_027478595.1 Erythroxylum anguifugum
TTAATAATTTATCTTTTTTTTTTCTAGTATGGATCTTTTATAAGACATTGTTTGGCTTATTTTTTGCTTTGCTTGGATTTAACATATTGGATTAATGTTTGATGGATTTTATATGCATACTTTTATGAATAATTTGTATTTGTTTTACTAATTTTTTAATAATTTATTATTATATATATTGTTATGAATATGTTCTGGTTACCCTGAGAACCGAATCTGAAAATAGGTTAACCGATCCTATAGGTTCTTTAGGTTTAGGTTCAGGACCTGACATTCAGGTTCGTGAAATTGTCGAACCTGACATTCAGGTTCAGGTTCAGGTTATTTATGAACGGGTCAGGTTACTCTACCATGAACACCCCTAAAATATGCAATGTTAATTTTAATATCCCAACTGATCCAATCAAGTCAAACCGTACCCCACGGTGATCTTAACTTTTTTATGGGTCGGGTCGAAGCAAGAATCGGGTTTTGAATATGAGATGACGTGCATGTATGCCAGGTGTACACCGCGTATTAGTAACAAATTAGGGAAAACAAACAAACCAAACGCCCACGCTAACCCAATCATTCGACCTCTAAATTTATTTTAAAAAATAAATAAACAAAATGATTTTATATTCTCTCTCTCAAATCTCGGTACGATAACAATGGCAGTTTCTCTCTCTAATCTCTTTGAACTCCTCCATTTCATTACACCAACTCCTTAGTTTTGAGATCATGTGAACTGCTTGATATTGAATCTTCTAGATTAGTTTAAGTAAAGAGAGAGATCATCTCTTTTTGATGCTGATTTAATTTTCATGGCGATCGTTACCGGAGATCGTTATCTGGAAAAGCTGGTGAAATTCGTCGAGCGACAGGCCGGCGGTTTGATCGACGGAAGCTTAATACTCAAGCTGAATCCCGCCGGCCTTCACTACGTACAATTGCGGCTCGAGGCCCTCCACGAGCTCGAGAGTCTTCTCGCCGGAGCTCCTGTGGACTATCTCCGAGCCTACGTCTCCGACCTCGGCGACCATCGTGCTCTCGAGCAACTCCGTCGCATTCTTCGATTGCTTACTTCCTTGAAGGTTGTTTCTGTACTTCCGTCGCCGTTGCGAGACCCTACGCCGCTGTCTCTGCTGCCGTTTGGGAGACTGAGGGTGTTGGAGCTCAGAGGATGCGATTTGTCCACGTCTGCAGCTAAAGGTTTGCTGGAGCTAAGGCATACCTTAGAGAAGATCATCTGTCACAATTCTACTGTGAGTTTTACTTCTTTTTCTTCTCCTTTAGTTTTGAGTTGAGAATAGTGTAATTTTGTTGCAAGATAAGGTGATGCTGAGTTCTGTAATGATGATTGAGAATATGGTTTTTGTGTGAGAAAAGCAACGAGAGAGTACCGGAACGTGGTAAAGACTGGAGGAAACTCACTGTTGTAACGTGTATTCGTTAATTTTCCCCTTATTTATATATTTTTTATTTCCTTAATTTAGTTTCTGATTGATGAAGAGGTTTGGTGCAATAAAGAAAAAACACCGACGGAGTTTTTTTTTTAATGGTTAATCGTTTTGTGTTGAGATTTGTTCAATTGTAGCTGAATCCTAAATGAAAATGACAAGAAAGAAATGAACAAGAGGACTTGTTAGAACTGCCGATGAGACTAATTTGTGTCAACTTTTTTCAATTACGCATTCTTGTGATGCTTTTTGTGGTGCTTCTCTCAAAGTAATTTGTTGCACTCTGCTTTTATTGTGCAAATATGGAAATGCATCAAATAAAATATTGACTTCTGTTTTGGGTTCCTTTATAATTTAGGATGCATTACGACATGTATTTGCCAGTAGAATTGCTGACATAAAGGACTCTCCACAATGGAACCGGTTGTCATTTGTATCATGTGCATGTAACCACTTGGTTCTTATGGACGAGTCCTTGCAACTTCTTCCAGCTGTGGAAACTCTTGATTTGAGTCGGAATAAAATAGAGAAGGTGGATAATCTAAGAAGGTGTTCCAAACTGAAGCACCTTGATCTGGGGTTCAATCATCTACGAACAATTGCACCATTTAGTGAGGTAAGAATTCACGATAAAGCTTCAACTGGTATACATTTGTGTGCATGATTACTAGCTTTGAAGTCTGAGCGCTTGTCCTATTTCAATTTGCTACTTTTCAATTTTCCCCCTCCAATTATTCTTTTGTATATTCTACTACGGGACAAGTTTCCAATGAATTGTGCACCAAGTTTCATCTTTGAGAATTCAGCTGCTACTTTTCCAATGTGTATCTTCAATTTTTTCTTTAAAAGTGCTATCATCCATAGCAATACCTAGCTTATTAATAGTGATTCGATAAGAAGGTTGCTCAACCTTAGTACCGCTGTAATAGCAACTTAGTCTTAGGTTGGTCTGGTTACGATTGAACATGCGTACTATATTTCTTTGTCTTTTTTTGGGGAACATGGGTACCATGCTCTTCACAATAAACAGATTCTTTAATCTTTGCCTGTCTCCTGTCTTCCCATTAGTTAAAATGGGCAAGTCCTACTTGCAAATTGATTTATACAGGTATTACCCATCTTATAGGAGTCAACTTTCTGTTTGAATCTTAGATTGCTTAAGTTTCATTATCAGTATTGACTATTTTGTGATTAGTAAGGTTTATTTTAAGCATGGGGTCTTGTGAGATTCTAGGCTTGTGCAGGTCATAGTGCTTGTTTGTGGTTCATTTTGCAATTTTGTTTTGGTTTTGAATCTTGAATGTAGATAAATATTTTTTATATCTTGGAGTTGGAGAATTGCAATGTGGTACTTATATTGTGTAAAATATGAATGAGAAAAATACTTAAGGGAGTGAGATTGTAGACTTAGCCTTAGAAAAAGGCTGGAGGAGGTGGAGTTGAATTGAGTTTGGCCGAATTTAGGTTTAAAAGACTGATGCTTCTAGGCAAGTGACTATTGTATTGGTTTAGGGATGTTGGATACACTCAAGGGATTTTGCGGTTCATCAAGTTCTTGAAATTTGCAGGCTTATCAGATTAGCTTGTAATGACTACAATATATGGGAGGGAGCTATTTTGTTATTTTCAGTATTTGAGGGATTGCTT
Organism: Erythroxylum anguifugum; assembly: GCA_027478595.1. Taxonomy (NCBI): domain Eukaryota; kingdom Viridiplantae; phylum Streptophyta; class Magnoliopsida; order Malpighiales; family Erythroxylaceae; genus Erythroxylum; species Erythroxylum anguifugum. The sequence goes on from JANIPN010000007.1 coordinate 24,441,088, forward strand.
TTTTATTTTGTTATTCAATTATGTTGTCAAAGAGAAGAATTGTTTCACCCCTGTTTACACTGTCCCACATGTGAGGATGGGGTCAATCATAATCAAATCGTTATTCTTCTTTCTTCTTACCTTCTTCTTTCTCTTTTCTCATTGCAAGTTCTTTTTTCTTTCTCATCCAAATCCTTGGTTGTTACATATCTGGTATAAGAGTAGGTTTCCATCTTTGGGAACTTGGCGCGCAAGAAGAACAACTTCCCTATGGTTGGCAGGAACTAATTGGGAAGATAGGATCAATTCCATGGAAGAACAACTTAGGGGCTTTATGGGTGAACTTCGAGAGAGCATGGATCAAAAGTTTGCAAAGGTTGATGGCATGGAGGATCGTTTGCAGACGGTATCGACTCAAGTCGAAGAGTTGATCCGATTGTTTAACAACCAACCAAAGAATAGGACTCCACAGGATACTGCAGGAAAATCAGCTCGTTTGGGTGGACCTGGCCTCCTTCCATCTCCGTTGGAAAAGTTGGCTAATGATAGCCAAAGGAAGGGAGTAGCTATGGGAATGGAAGAAGGTAGCAACAATCGTAAGCAAGGTGGAATAATGTCAAATTATAGAGCTGGAGGAATCAATCATGGCCCTATTCCTAAGATTGATTTTCCATATTTTGATGGTACAAGCCTAAGGAGTTGGATTGGACAATGTGAGAAATATTTTAGGGTCTTTGGTGTGGCAGAAGATTGCAAACTGGAAGTAGCTTCAATGCATTTAGAGGGGAAGGTTGATATATGGTTCCAAGGTCGAGTGGAGCAAGAGGGGTCGTATCAATGGGACAAATTTGTTAAGGCTATGGCAGGAGGTTTCATTCTAGGGAATTTGCTGATGTAGTTGAGGAATTCAATAAACTCCGGCAAGGGGGTTCAGTAGAAGAATATCAAAAGCAATTTGAAGACCTTAGGTCCTCTATGTTGCAAGGTAACCCAATCCTAATCGAGGCCTATTTTATTTCGAGCTTCCTTAGTGGTTTATCCGATAGGTTGAGGCCAATGGTGAAGATGTTCAAGCCTCAATCTCTATCTGAGGCGTTTGAACAAGCTCGATTACAAGAAGCCTCTGTTGAAGCCTTGTTTAAGCGTCAACCTAAAAGCCAAATTGCATACCCCAATTCTATAACGACAAATAGAGGCTTTGTGATCACCACCAAAGGTGTTTATGCAACGCCAAAGCCAAACTACTCACAAATGTAGGATAGAACCTAGAGCATGCTTTGTTGTGGAGAAAAATATTTTTCAGGGCACTAGTGTGTGAAGAAACAGTTTCACTGTATTTTTGCTCAGCAAGAGGAGAATGAACACGAACAGGCTGAAGGTAGTAAAGTGGCTCAGGTTACCAAAGAAGCGGATGTTATTGGGACAGAGGTGGTGGATTTAGGAGGTTAGGCTGCTATTTCGTTGCATGTTTTAAAGGGGACAATTGGTCACAACACCATAAGGATTAAGGGCTTGGCAAAAGGGACACCATTGTTGATTTTAGTCGATAGTGATAGTACACATAGCTTCCTCGATGCTTGAGTGTCTAGAAGATTGCAATTATCACCCCCCCTCTTTGCGATAGAATTCATAGTAAGCATCGCTGCCCCGACTTTGAATGGAGCACGCAGGGTACTTCGTTTAAGGCGGATCTTGGACTTCTTGATCTCGAAGGGTTCGATATGGTATTGGGAGTGGACTGGATGAAAAGTTTTAGTTTGATCATGTTTGATTTCAATAAGCTGCTGCTTTCTTTTGAGTATGAAGGGAGGAAAGTAGTGTTAAAAGGGAGTTGCAGGGGAGGATCAAGCCAAACTTGGTAGCATTAAGGGCAAGGGACTTCAATATTGCATTAAGAATGAGGAGGTGGCCCAATTTTTTGCAATCCTACGTACCACAGAAATTCACATCAATTCTAACTCGGGTAACTCTGATTCACCAGGGTTGCAGGACCTACTCACTGATATTTAGGAGTTGTTTGCTTCTCCTACAATTTTACCACCTCGTAGGTTTTGTGACCATACCATTCCCTTAAAACTTGGGTCTTAACCAGTTAATTTACGTCCATACTGTTACCCCCATTTTCAAAAGGTAGAAATTCAAGCACTAGTTAAAACTTTGCTGAAGTAAGGAATAATTCAACCGAGCCACAACCCCCTCGCCTCTTTAGTGCTCCTCGTAAGGAAGAAGGACAATTCTTGGCGTTTTGTTGGATTATCCTCAATTAAACTCTCTCACCATCAAAGATAAGTTCCCCATTCCTCATATAGAGAACTTCCTCGATGAATTGCATGGCGCATAATATTTCTGAAAGATTGACCTTAGGGTGGGGTATCAACAAATTCGCATGAAGGAGGAGGACATTCACAAGACCACTTTTTGCACTCATATGCGTCACTATGAGTTTTGTGTGACGCCTTTTGGATTGACTAACGCTCCCGCAACATTTCAATCCTTGATGAATTATATATTTGAGCCCCATTTACATAAGTCCATTCTTGTGTTTTTTGATGATATATTGGTCTATAGGACTTTTGCTCAGCACCTCCATCACCTTCGGCTCACTTTTGAACTCATAGTTTATATGCCAATCTATTAAAGTGTTCTTTTGTATAGACTCAAATTGAGTATTTGGGTCATATCATCGATCAAAAGGGGGTGCAAACTAACCCAGCAAAGATTGAAGCTATGAAGAATTGGAAAACGCCAACTTCAGTAAAAGAACTCAAAGGATTTCTTGGTCTGATTGGATATTATAGGCATTTTGTACAGAATTACGGGTCCATTAGCAAGCTGCTATCATAGTTGCTCAAGAAGGATTCATTCCACTGGTCTATTGAGGCACAAGAAACGTTTGAGAAGCTTAAGGAGGCTGTGTGCAAGACCCTAGTACTAGTCTTACCAGACTTTTCGACGCCCTTCATACTTGAAATCGATGCAAGCAACAGTAGTAGTGGTGCTGTTCTAATGCAAGAGTAGAATCCTATAGCATATTTGAGCAAGGCCCTTAGTCTTAAGAACCAAGGACTCTCTATATATGATATGGAACTTTTAGCGTTGTTGCTAGTTGTTGAACATTGGAGGCACTATCTTGAGGGAGCTCCATTTATTATTAAAACTGACCATGACAGTTTTAAGGTTTTTATTGCAACAAAAGCCGCATACACATTTGCAGAAGAAAAGCTTGTCCAAGCTATTGGGACTCGATTATTCCATTATCTATAGACAAGGTGTTGAGAATAAAGTCACAGATGCTTTTTGCATAAGTCAAACCATTCAAGTTGCTATGCAATCACACACCTTGTGCTTGATTGGATAGAGGATCTGATACGCAGCTATTGCGGTGATGTATGGGCTCAGGAATTTATCGCTAAGGCAACATTGAAGGAGTCTTCTATTCCAGCAGACTACTCTTTTAAACAGGGGCTAATCCGCTTAAAGGGGTGAATATACGTTGGTACTGCTGAAGATTTTCACCACCGATTAATAGAGTTTATGCATGGCTCAGCAATTGGTGTGGCATTCAGGTTGAGAGGGGACGTAACAATGGATGAAAGTTGTGTTGTATTGGCCCGCATTGAAAAAGGAAGTCATAGAGTTTATAAAAGGTTGGGAGGTATGCCAAAAATGCAAGTCTGAACAAATTACATATCTTGGACTACTTCAGCCATTAGAAATACCAAAGCAAGCCTTGAACCATATCAACATGGATTTTATTGATGGGCTACCAAAATCAAATGGCAAAGATTCTATACTAGTCGTGGTCGATATTTTTAGTATTGATGGGCTACCAAAATCAAATGGCAAAGTATGGGAGGGAGCTATTTTGTTATTTTCAGTATTTGAGGGATTGCTTTGTTATTTTGTTATTTTGTTATTCGGTTTGTTATTTGGTTATGCTGTCAGAGAGAAGAATTGTCTCACCCCTATTTACAATGTCCCACATGTGAGGACAGGGGCAATCATAATCAAGTCGTTATTCTTCTTTCTTCTCACCTCCTTTCTTTTTTCTCATCTCAGATTCTTTTTTTCTCTCTCATCCAAATCCTTGGCTGTTACATAGCTGTCCATGGTTATAGAAATCCAGGGAAGAAAAGGATGTTGGCGTAAATCTGTATGCTATGTTGTTAACTGCTCCATATAAAGAGTTCATTTCCTCATAATTTGAATAGGAATTGTGTATTGATTTGTCTACAGTAGGCTGAGCTTATATACTAAATTCTAGTACCTATAAATGGAAACTAATGATTTTAATCTCGTAATTTATGGGATATTCTAAAACATTTCTAATCCTATAATTTATGGGATACTCTCTAATCTCATAATTTATGCAATATTTTAATATAATATGAAAATTAATGCAATCAATCAATCAATATACATGATTTTGCTACACATTTCTCTTCCAGTTGTCCATCAATTATGAGAAAAAAAATATAATAGAGAATGGTGGCGGGAATCTCTCTGGTGAAGTGCATTGCAGCCTCTGTAAATTCCCTGCTGCCCAGCTCACTCCTCCAAAAACACATTTTGAAATACAGTTCTAATATATTCTGCATCTTTCTGATGCGAATATGAAATTGAGATAAGTTCAAAACTTAGGATACCTTTGGCTGAATTGTTCTCTTACAAAATTATGCTGGCTTCTTCTATTTTACAGTGGCTTATCCTAGTTTATCATTAAATGCTTTAAAATATGAACTTCTATTATGTTTTTCCTTCTATAAAGGAATTAGTTTAGACCTATCCAGCAACATTGTTGAAATATGCAGGTCTCCTGTCATATTGTGAAACTTGTTTTGAGGAGTAATGCTCTAACTACGTTAGGTGGGCTTGAGAATTCGAAGTCACTTGAAGGGCTTGATGTTTCCTACAATATGATTTCCAATTTTTCAGAGCTGGAGTTCCTCTCGTTGCTTCCATCTCTACATAACTTGTGGTTGGAAGGAAATCCGTTGTGCTGTGCTAGATGGTATCGAGCACAAGTGTTCAGCTATTTTGCTTATCCAGAGACAGTAAGTGCTTGGAATTGTTTTTTCTGTATACTTTTATTATCTTATTTTCTAGAACTTTTCTGCATTTAATAAGTGATTCTTTAAGATGCATTAGAAGTTTCTCCCCTCAAATCTGGTTCTGTTAGAGTAACAACGTTCATTCTTTACTGTTCATGGCTAATTAGTTAAAATTAGATGACAAAGAAATCAGCCGAAGGGAGTTTTGGAAGAGGCACATCGTGATTGCCAGCAGGCAGAAGCAACCTGCTAGCTATGGATTTTATTCTCCTGCAAAATATGGTGCTGAAGGAGAAGAAAACAGAAATAGGAAAAAGGTAGGTCACTGAAGTTGAGATGCTGCAAATCTATGTGAAAACATGATATATTCCTGTGGATATGCATGTTATTTTGCAATTTTATTTGAATATGCTTTCAACCATTGATCTAATTCTGAAGAGGAATTTAAAATATCTATACATTATTGCTACTACAATGTGTTGCTTTTTGCAGAAGAAAATATCCCGTCTTGCTCCTATTGAGTGTGAAGAAGATAGTTCATATTTTTCTTCTGATCAAGAGTCTTTATCTTGTGATAATGAGGTCCAAAGTAAAGAAGAGAATATCATTTCTGATGATGACGCAGAAATAGTTGATTTGATCAACAAAGTTGAATTCATGAAAAAAGAGCGTTCTATACTTTGGTTGCGGGAATTTAAGGAGTGGATGGATCATGAATATGATGGTTCTGCAGATGGCAGTGCATGCAATACATTACATCACATTAAGGAAAATTGTGCAAAAAATAAAATGATCCAGAATCATCACAACAGCAGTTCAAGACATTCCTTGCATTCTTTCCAACTTTCAGAAGACGATATTAGTTTGAATTTTTTGGAAACTAAAAATTCCTCAAAGGATATATCTAGTGGTTCACATCATGGGGTTGCTCTACCAGGCATGGGGAGAGTGAATCTAAGGCAGAAATATCAGAAGTTGTATTCACATGAAGGCATTGGTGGTCGATTCCTGCAAGCTAAATATCCCAATCTTGATTCCTTTACAATTCAAGGAGGCCATGTGGTACGTGAAAATGGTAGCATATCAGCACTGACTACTATAGATGATACCACTGACTCGCATTCTTCTTCTGCCTACCCCCGGTCACCTCCTCATTACCAAGAAGACATTTTGCATCGTCGGCATTACTTGGTGGAAGAATTTTTGCAGCTATCTGCTGAGTCCTTTTCAATGGCGTCATCTGATAGTGACACAAGCTCTAGTGATGGCAATATGAATGAAGATCAGTCAAATGAAGAATACTTGAATCATGGTATATAACTCATTATTAAACTCTTACAGGGTTAGAAATTATGATCAAGGTCATATGACCAAAAATGAGAGATGTTGCTTTGATGCAGATGCTGAATCTAGTACTGCAAAGCTTCCAAACTCCCACTATGAGAATGCTTCTACTGTTTCTCATGATGGAGAAATTTCTAGCTTCGTCAAGCCAGGTTATACTTGTCTAGATGACAAGAAAACCAATAGGAAAGCAAGACGAAGAGTTGTTTCACTGTCAGAGGAAACATTCAATGAGACAAGCAGATTAGAAAATTCAAACTGCAGCATGAATAATAACAATGCTGATGCAGAAAGTGAGGGAGGGACACAAATGGTTAAGGGGAGGGATCTTCTTGCTGTTAGTGATACGACAAAAATGAAGACTGGTGCAACCACAAATAAACAAAATGCTGGTGATTTTGTTGTGGCATACTTCAAATCAAATGTTGCTGATGTCAAGTTGAATGAAACCTGTCAGCATTATGTGCTCTGTGATTGTGTTCTTGACACAGAATACTCGTGCCAAGAAAGGTTAGTTACCTGCAATGAACAAGAATTGTGGGAGGATAACTTGAACCGGTGGATATGGAAATTATTTTGTCGAATGGGAAAATGGAAACCTGACTGAATTTTGGGTTGAATTATTTGTTGAATGGTAAAATGGAAACCTGGCTGAATTTTGGGGTGACTCTTTTAATAGGATAATTAAAACTGTTTGATTATTTAGCTTCCAAATTTTATCTTTCTAAATTGCTGTATATGATTGTTAGTATTCTTCTCATTTCTCTTTGGTTCTCGTTGGGCATCTAGTGTGACTTGTGAGAGTATCAGCAATTTCATGCTGACATGGTCGCTTGATATGTGCTTTATTTCTTTCATTTTCTTATATGAAGTGGCCTTTTATATCCTTCTATTCTATGGGGCCTTACATCTGTTTGTTTTCCTCTTTGAAAAGATTACTTAACTCGTAAAGAATTTCAGCAGCATGAATTGTTTGCGCGCCTTTCATATCTATCCTAGTCTATGTTAGTATATGAAGTTGGGTGCTTTTCACAATAGTCATGGATCTTTAGGTTTTCTTTCCAATACAGATCTGATCACCTTTCACTTCTTTGATCATAATTCACAAGTAATTGAATTGATATTGTGTTGCTGTTTACGAAGAAATGAAGGCTTTAATAGGAAATGATTCATGGGATATTCTTGAGCTACTAATGAACAAAAATGTGACAGGATGCAAATGGATAATTACTGATAAGTTAGATGGAAGTATTGGGAGGTAAAGGCAAGGCTGGTAGCACAAGGTTTTAGACAAACTAATGGGAAGATTATGAAGAAAAATTTGTTCCGGTGGCTAAACTGAGTTACATGAGGGTGCTGCTGTTTCTTGCAGTTAAACTTGGAATGAGAAATTTTGCCATTAGACACTAAAAATGCATTTCATAATGGTGAAATAGGGGAAGAGATATATATGAACTATGAAGATTCCTCCTGGTTTTGAAGTAGGAGAAGGAGCTCGGAAGGTGTGTATATGTCTCTCTATGGACTGAAACAGTCACCAAGGGCCTGTTTCAAAAGATTAAGCTCTGTTCT
>JANIPN010000007.1:24465013-24483338 GCA_027478595.1 Erythroxylum anguifugum
GATCCATTTGTCACTCCATAATTGGCCCATAAATCAATATTTTTCTAAAATTCACCAAAAATTTCAAAATAATAATATGACTCTCCAAATAAATTTTCAGCTCAAAAATAATTTACAAAAAAATTTAAAATATCTAAAATATACCAAAATTGCCAAATCATAATTAATACACTCCAATTTAATCCACAATTTCCACTCATAAATCAAATTTACCCGGAAATATCAATGAATGCATGTATAATTATTTGGATAAGTTAAAATTCATATGCATATATTAGCGAATATTCAATTATGCAAAGCATATGATGTACTGTGAATTCCTAAATTTTCTAACCCCTAACATAGGGTGTTACAGAAGCGCTAAAAGAATTGATAGACTGACGATGAATCAATAATGCTAAGTTATGCATTGAGAAGTGTGTGGGCAAGAGCACTCAAATCAAAACTGTTAAGCAGTACAACCCGAGCATATGGATTATATAGGGAATGCTTTTAGGCCCCAAAGCAATCTATAAAGCATCATATACAATCCGAGATAGAGGTATCACCCCAATTTCTCTTAGGGGAATCAAAGGTAAGCAAGGAACAACCCTTTACTGAGATTTTAGCAACAAGCACCTCAACCTAAAAAGCCTACCCTGAAAGAGAAAATGGTAAACTTTATTTAAGAATTAGACATGAGACATTAGAGAATAGAGGTTTCTATACATAACTTGGAAGTTTATATCAATCAATTAGCAAAAATATTATTTGAAAGACCAAAGGGGAGTTTTCCTAATACCATAGAGACAAATCCTAAAGAACATGTGAAGGCACTCACCTTGAGGAGTGGAAAGGAATTTCAAGTGGATAGTAGGATCCAATTTGAGAAGGAGGATCACTAGAAGAGTCAAGAAAAGGTTAAAGATATAAGACATCCTCTAAAACTGAAAGCAATTTATCTCACTGATAGTTGCACATTAGTATGTGTTTTTTAAGTATTTGGTATGTGTTTCTTGCATGATAAGTTAGTATTGTTGTGTTTTAGGAATTATTTTGTGTGTTTTTGTTTAGTTTGATCTTCATGGTTATTCTTTTGTGTTTGATATTGGTTTAGGGTAGGAATTGATCATTTTGGTGTAGGAATAGAGGGTTGACACCTTTGTAATTGAGCTAGGGACCAAAAGAAGAGAAGAGAAGTGGAGCTACTGAAAAACAAGAACCCACGACTATGGAGAAAGTTTCTGTTAAGTTAACCCACGATCTTGGGAAATCTATGGAGAAAGTTTCTATTAAGTTAATCCACGATCGTGGGAAGCACAAGTATAATTCCCACGATCATGGGAATTGGAAGTCGAAGAGACGCGCGTGTTTCATGTATTTTTTTTAGGTTTTCATCACTTTATAAGACATAGAATCCCGAGAGCTACTAGGGGGTCGCGGAACTTGCATCCTGGAGCTAAAAGACAGATTAAGAAGCCTAGAGATAGGGGAGATTTAAGGTTTCATTCCCGATTGGGCAAAGAGCCCCCCGTCATCCATATTTTCCAGATTGGGCAAAGAAGAGGAGGAGCTGCCCCGTCCAGTCTTATTTCAATTTCTTTCTCTTCTAGCATGTTTATCATGGATTATTTAATTGTTGGGGATGTTATGGATATTATGATTGGCTAAAAATTTTTTTAGGGTTTGTTGTTGAACTATTTGTGAACCTTTAGTTATTGATTTAATGATATACATGTTTGTGTTACTTATTGTGCTTAAACCTTGCAATAAATCAAGAGAGTGAGCTTGGTAATCTGTGTTAATTGTACAATGAGAGTTGACAATTAATAGACCTATAAATAACAAGTAGTTGATTTATTAGGAAGAAATTTCAATAGATCAAAGCACTGCCTCTAGGATAGCTTCATATCTAGTTGAATGTCTAGGAGAGGCTTTGCATATCGAGAGATCCCAAAGTTAATTCTAATTTATTAACAAGTGACATTTAGTTACATCTTGAGATAGGGTACTTAGAATTTTAGGAAATCTTAGGCCAAGCATAAATTGAATCAATTAATTAGAGGGAAGCAAATAGGGATAATGACAAGTCCTAATGTTTAATCTTGATTTTTTGTTAGTCTTAGTTTACGATTTTGGTTTGGTTGGGTTGCATTGTTCTTTGTTACTTTTAGTTTGTATTTATTTTACTTATCTTTTTAAATTTAATTGCACTGATTTCTTAAACAAAGAATAACCTAAATTAAGTGGTGCCTAAGCACAATTCTCATGGGATCGATATCTGCTTTCAACTACAAGTATGACCCGTATATTTGTAGTTTTGAGCGTAAGACTAGTAGTGTGTTTTGCATTCAATAATTTTTTGGTGACGTTGCCGAAGATTGATTGTTTAACATCTTGTTTAGTTTGGGTTACTTTGATTTAAGAGTTTTTGATACTTTACCTTGTGTCTTTGTAGGTGCATAAACACAAGGAGCACGTGAAGGTCTACTGAATTTCGTGACAAAGAGTTATTAGATATCACAAGGCACGAACGAGAGTTGAGAAGAGCAAAGCGCTAAGACATTATACAAAGAAATATAGCGGAAGAAGGAGAATAAGGAGGGGTCGAAAAGACAATATGGACTTTATGAGACTAGGATTTAATCCTCAAGGAGTTGTGAGGCCAGCGATTCAAGCTAACAATTTCGAGATCAAGCCGGTACTCCTCAACATTCTTCATAGTAGTGTGCAGTTCTATGGGTTATCCAATGAAGTTCCCAACGCCCATGTCACCAATTTTTTGGAGATATGTGATACTTTCCGGTTTAATGAGATGTCTGACGATGGCGTGAGCTTGCGACTATTTTCTTTCACTTTGAAAGAACGGGCAAAGGCATGGTACAATTCAATCAGCTCAGGGAAGATTGCTACTTGGGAACAGCTAGCCCAAGCATTTCTCGTCAAATACTTTCCATTGACCAAGACAATAAGGATTATTAAGGAAATCACAAATTTCCAACAAAGTGATGGGGAGTCTTTATGTAAATCTTGGGAGAGGGTTAAAGAACTACAGAGAAGTTGTCCCCTCTATAACCTTCTGAGGGATTTCCTCATGTAAACATTCTACAAGGGTGTAAATTAGAGCACAAGAGGGACCATAGATGCAGCTACGGGAGGATCTTTGATGAGGAAAACTATCGATGTAGTGCCTGACCTTTTTGAAGAGTTATTGAGCAATAGTTGTATGTGGTCAAGTGAGAGGAGTAGACAAGGATTGAAGGAGCAAAAAGGTATAATCCCAATTGACTTTATTACCACTTTGCAGGCACAGATCACAACCCTTACTAAGCAGTTGAGCAACATGCAAGGAGCATCTTCATCTATAGAGAAAGCAATGCAATCACAGTGTGAGTTATGCGGGCAGGACAACTATTGCATAACAGAATGCTTTTTGTTGGGAGCTAGTAGTACAGAACAGGTAAATTACTTAAGCCAACCATAAAGAGGTAACAATCTATACTCGAATACTTATAATCCGGGGTGTAAAAACCACCCAAATTTCTCTTGGAATATTAACAATACAAGTGGCCAAGCAAGACCGCAAAGACCTCCAGGATTTTAGCAAGACTGACTTAGATCTTTGGAGAACAAAATGGACAAGATGATGGATGTTTTGGGATCCAGAATGACAAATCAAGAAGAGAACCAAAAGAGGATGTTTTGAGCTAGGAGGAAAGACAAAAGAGGATGGAGGCAAAGTTTGATCAAATAGTGAAGAATCATACCTTATCCATCCACAACTTGGAGATATAGGTAGATCAACTTACTAATGCTTTGTCTTCTAAAAGTGCAGGTAGCCTACCAAGCAATACAGAGGCCAACCAAGGGGACAACTCAAGGCTATTGCACTTAGAAGTGGCAAGCAAGTGGAGGAGCCAAGTGTGCAAAAGGATAGCCAAGAAAAGGAAAAAGGCAAGGAGATTCAAGAAGAGAAAGAAGAAGAGAGGCCGTATGTGCCACCACCACCATATAAACCTAAACTTCCATATCCACAAAGGGTGAGACAACATTAGGTGGACATTCAATTTTCCAAGTTTATGGAGAAACTGAAGAGGCTTCAAATCAACTTGTCATTGGTAGAAGCTTTGGAGTGCATGCCCAAGTATGCGAAGTTTCTGAAGGACATACTGACACACAAACGTACTTGGGAGGACAATTAGACGATCACTTTGATGGAGAATTATAGTTCGATTATCTCAAGCACGATGCCTTTAAAATTACAAGATCTAGAGAGTTTTATGATTCCATGTGCTGGTGACTTTGAATTTTTTAAATGCTTATGTGATTTAGGTGCAAGCATTAACTTGATGCCTTTGTCTGTTTTCAGGGAATTAGGATTAGGAGAGGTCAAGCCAACATCCATGTTAATTCAACTTACGGATCAATCCATTAAGAGGCCATATGGAGTTGTAGAAGATGTGTTAGTAAAAGTAGATACATTTATTATTCATGTTGATTTTGTGTATTGGGTTTTGAAGCTAATAAAAATTGTCCATTGATTTTGGGTAGGCCTTTGATGAATACTAGTAGGGTATTAGTTGATGTGCATGACGAAAAACTTGTTTTGAGGATTGGTGATGAGTAGGTTGAGTTTAATATGTCTAAATCTTTGAAGAAACCAATGAATGGTAATGTATGTATGAAGATTGATGTTATGGATGAATGTGTGAAGAAGGTTAAAGAGGAAGTTAATGAAGTTACTGAAGTACACAAGGATGAGAGTGTCAGAGAAGAGGATTTATGTGAGGAAGTTGAGTTAGAGAAGTTGGAGAGAACAGATACACCTACACCACCTTCTTTCGTTAAACCCCCCACTTTAGAGCTTAAAACCTTATCTCCCGATTTGAGATACACTTTTTTAGGTAAGAACCATATCCTACCCATAATTATCTCGAACCAAATAGATTTTGAGAAAGAAGAGAAAGTGGTGGAGACTATTAGGAAGAGGATGAGAGCTATGAGGTGGCAAACTTATGATATTAGGGGGATCAGCCCCAATGAGGTGATGCATTAGATTAACCTAGAAGAAGGGTGTAAAATTGTGAGATAGCGACAAAGAAGGTTAAATCCAAACATGCAAGAGGTTGTGAAGAAGGAGGTAGTAAAGTTGTTGAATGCAGGATTATTTATCCCATTTTAGATTGTGAGTGGGTGAGTCCGGTACAGTGTGTGCCTAAGAAGGGAGGCATGACAGTTATGGAAAATGAAAAAGGTGAAAAGATTTCCACTAGGACTATTACAGGTTGGAGAGTATGTATTGATTACTGGAAGCTCAATTTGTCCACTAAGAAAGATCACTTCCCTTCACCTTTTGTGGACCAAATGATTGAGAGCATGGCTAGCCATGCATTTTATTGTTTTCTTGATGGATACTCAGGGTACAATAAGGTGGTTATAAACCCACAAGATCAGAAGAAGACCACTTTCACTTTCCTTACGAGACTTTTGCTTGTTGGAGGATGCCATTCAGTTTATGCAATGCACCTGCCATATTTCAAAGGTGCATGATGGCCATATTCGCAGTCATAAATGAGAACTCCATGGAGGTATTTATGGATGATTTCTCTGTCTTTGGAGATTCTTTTGATTATTGTTTGTTTAATTTAGATAGAGTGCTTCAAAGATGTGAGGAGTCTCATCTAGTCTTAAACTGGAAAAATTGTCACTTCATGGTCCAATTGTATTGGGCCATCAAATCTCATGTAAGGAGATTGAGGTGGATCGAGCTAAAACTGAAGTAATTGAAAAGTTACCATCTCTCACCAACATCAAAGGCATTCAAGCCTTCCTTGGTCATGCAGGGCTCTATAGGCGGTTCATCAAGGATTTTTCTCTTATTGCTAGACCCTTAACTTATTTATTAGTTAAAGATGTGCCTTTTATTTTTTATGATGCTTGTTTGGATTTTTTAACAGTTGAAGAAGGCACTTATATCAGCACCCATTCTAACATCATTGAATTGGTCTATTCCTTTCGAGATTATGTGTGATGCAAGAAATCATGACATTGGTTGTGTCCTTGGTTAGTGGAAGGAAAAGAGGTTGCATGCCATCAATTACGCAAGTGAGACCTTGACGGGAGCACAACTGAATTACACAACTACGAAAAAGGAGTTGCTTGTTGTGGTATTTGTATGTGAGAAATTTCGTTCTTATCTTTTAGGCTCACATGCCATTGTTTTTACAGATTATGTAGCATTGTGATATCTTTTTGTGAAGAAAGATGTCAAGGCTAGGCTTATCCGGTGGGTACTTCTGCTCCAAGAATTCGAGATTGAGATTAAAGACAAGAAGGGAGCAGAAAATGTTGTAGCTGACCACCTCTCAAGACTTGAAGGAGGGCACCATAAAGAAGAAGAGGAAATCGAGGAGAGCTTTCCTGATGAGGCTTTAATGATAGTAGATAATCCTTTTTGTCCTTGGTTTGTAGATATTGCAAACTACCTCTCAGGCAGTATTCTTCCTTCCGATCTTACTTATCAACAAAGGAAGCGGTTTGTTTTTCAATGTTCTCATTTTATTTGGGATGAACCTATACTTTATGAGATATGTGTTGACAGTGTGATTCACAGGTGTATCTTCGAAGATGAAATGCCTGAAATTTTGATGTAATGCCATCATTCACTTTATGCAAGGCATTTTGGAGCTAACAAGACTGCAGTTTGGATCTTAGAGTGTGAATTCTATTGGCCAACCTTGTTTAAGGATGCTCGAGATTTTGTGCTAAAGTTTGATAGGTGTCAAAGAGTGGCTAACATATCGAAGAAGGATGAGATGCCACTTTCAAACATTATGGAGGTGGAGATACTCGATGTGTGGGAATTAGACTTCATGGGACCATTCCCATCCTCTTCAGGTAACATTTACATATTAGTTGGAGTTGATTATGTTTCCAGATGGGTTGAGGCTGTAGCTACTCTAACTAATGACGACAAGGTGGTTCAAAAGTTCATCAAGAAGATCTTTACGAGATTTGGGTTGCCCGGAGCAATTATAAGTGACGAAGGGAGCCATTTTTGCAACAAGCTATTTGAGACTCTTCTTAAAAAGATACAATATTCATCATAGAGTGGCGACTACTTACCACCCCCAAACCAGTGGTTAAGTAGAGGTGGTGAACAAAGAGCTGAAGAAGATTTTGGAGAAGGTAATGAGCATCTTAAGAAAGGATTGGGGTTAAAGCTAGTTGACACCCTATTGACTTACAGGACAACTTTCTGTAAAATAAAAAATGGGATGATAAATAGAAATTTCTGTTTTGAAAATCGATTGCCAAACTAAACAAAAAAACACTATATGATACATGGGAGCAGTTCAAGGAGATGTTGAGAAAATGCCCACATCATGATCTACTGCTTTGGATGTATATCCAAACCTCTTATAATTACTTGAATCAAAATGCAAGGCAGTCAATAGATGCAGCGATTGGGGGTACTCTCAATAATAAGACACATAAAGTAGCTTAGGACCATACTGAATACATGGTAATGAACAATTACCAGTGGTGCTCTTCTCTAGCCAAAATTAATAAGCCAACAGGGGTATATAAAGCAAACGCAGTGGTGTAGTTAGTGAACAGGGTGGAAGCGCGAATAAAAAAATTGATAGACTGACGATGAATCAATAATGTTAAGTTATGTATTGAGAAGTGTGTGGGCTAAAGCACTCAAATCAAAACTATCAAGGAGTACAGCCCGAGCATATGGAATATATAGGGAATGCTTTCAGACCCCAAAACAATCCATAAAGCATCATATACAATCCGAGATGGAGGAATCACCCCAATTTCTCGTAAGGGAATCAAGGGTAAGCAAGGAACAACCCTCTACTGAGATTTCAGCAACAAGCCCCTCAAACTAAAAAGCCTACTTTGAAAGAGAAGATGGTAAAATTTATTTAAGAATCAGACACGAGACATCAGAGAATAAAGGTTTCTATACATAACTTGGAAGTTTGTATCAATCAACTAGCAAAAATATTATTTGAAAGACCAAAGGGGAGTTTTCCTAATACCATAGAGACAAATCCTAAAGAACTTGTGAAAGCACTCACCCTTAGGAGTGGAAAGGAATTTCAAGTTGATAGTAGGATCTAATGTGAGGAGGAGGATCACTAGAAGAGTCAAGAAAAGGTTAAAGATATAAGGCATCCTCTAAAACTTAAAGAATTTTAGCCCACTGATAGTTGTGTATCAGTATGTGTTTTTCTAAGTATTTGGTATGTGTTTCTTGCATGATAGGTTAGTATTATTATGTTTTAGGACTTGTTTTGTGTGTTTTTGTTTAGTTTGATCTTTATGATTGTTCTTTTGTGTTTGATATTAGTTTAGGGTAGGAATTGATCATTTTGGTATAGGAATGGAGGGTGGACACCTTTGTAATTGAGCTAGGGACCAAGATAAGAGAAGAGAAGTGGAGCTACTAAAAAACAAGAACCCACGACCGTGAAAAAGGGCATGTTTTCCACGATCGTGGGAAATATATGGAGAAAGTTTATATTAAGTTAACCCATGATTGTGGGAAGCACAAGTATAATTCCCATGATCGTGGGAACTGGAAGTCGATGAGAAGCGCTAGTTTCATGTATTTTTTTTAAGGTTTTTGTGACTTTGTAAGACATAGAATCCTGAGAGCTACTAAGGGGTCGTGGAACTGGCTTCCTGGAGCTAAAAGACAGATTAAGAAGCCTAGAGATAGGGGGAGATTCAACCCGATTGGGAAAAGAGCAACCCATCATCCAGATTTTCCAGATTAGGCAAAGAAGAGGAGGCGCTGCCCTATCCAGCCTTATTTCAATTTCTTTATCTTCTAGCCTGTTTATTCTTCTAGCCTATTTATTACGGATTATTTGATTGTTGGGGATGTTATGGATATTATGATTGGATAAAACAATTTTTAAGGTTTGTTATTAAACTATTTGTGAACCTTTAATTATTGATTTAATGATATACATATTTGTGTTATTTATTGTACTTAAACCTTGCAATAAATCGAGAGAGTAAGCTTGGTAATCTGTGTTAATTGTACAACAAGAGTTGACGATTAATAGACCTATAAATAACAAGTTATTGATTTATTAGGAAGAGATTTCAATAGATGAATACATTGCCTATAGAATAACTTTATATCTAGTTAAATGGTTGGGAAAGGCTTTGCATATTGAGAGATCCCAAAGTTAATTCTAATTTATTTAACTGGTGACATTTGGTTACACCTTGAGAGAGGGTACCTAGAATTTTAGGAAATCTTGGGCCAAGCATAAATTGAATCAATTAATTAGAGGGAAGTAAATAGGGATAATGACAAATCCTAATGTTTAATCTTGATTTTTTCCAAGTCTTAGTTTACGATTTTGGTTTGGGTTGCATTGTTCTCTGTTACTTTTAGTTTGTATTTATTTTACTTATCATTTTAAATTTGATGGCACCGATTTCTTAAACAAAGAACAACCTGAATTAAATGGTGCCTAAGCACAATTCTCGTGGGATCGATATCCGTGTTCAACTACAAGTATGACCTGTGTACTTGCAGTTTTGAGCGAAAGACTAGTAGTGTGTTTTGCATTCAATAATTTTTTGGCAACGTTGCCAAATATTGATTGTTTAGCATCTTGTTTAATTTGGGTTACTTTGATTTAAGAGTTTTTGATACTTTCCCTTGTGTCTTTGTATGTGCATAAACACAAGGAGCATGTGAAGGTCTACTGAATTTCGTGATGAAGAGTTATTAGATATCACAAGGCACGAACGAGAGTTGAGAAGAGCAAAGTGCTAAGACATTATACAAAGAAATATGGCGGAAGAAGGAGAACAAGGAGGGGCCGAAAGGACATTGATGGACTTTATGAGACCAGAATTTAGTCTTCAAGGAGTTACGAGGCCAGCGATTCAAGCTAACAATTTCGAGATCAAGCCAACACTCCTCAACATTCTTCAGAGTAGTGTGCAGTTCTATGGGTTGTCCAATAAAGATCCCAATGCTCATCTCGCCAATTTTTTTGAGATATGCGACACTTTCCGGTTTAATGGGATGTCTGACGATGTCGTGAGGTTGCAATTATTTTCTTTCACTTTGAGAGATTGGACGAAGCCGTGGTATAATTCACTCAGCTCATGACATATTACTACTTAGGAACAACTAGAAGGATGATTCAGCCGGTAGTAATTGGATACAGTATGAACCATATGTAGATAGTTGAGTAAGTCAATATAGGATTCATCACTCTAAAGTAGTTAGAGAGAATATTCTACTGTTCTTGATTAGTAATGATTTATGGAATTTTCTAGCTAGAGTGAATTGACATTTGGAAACGTATTTTCAAATTTCAATTATAAATCAATTACTAATTAACAAGAACGAACATGATTAGATGATAAGTCAATCACTTTGATATTCATGATATTTGGGTAATTATGTCATGTTGGACTTCAATCATGATTTATAGTTATGAATTGTTTAATCGGAGAATTTAAGATAAATTTAAAAGTTTTAATTTATCGAATTCTAATTGTAAATTAGAATTGTAATTTATAATTATTGCCAATTGATTAGAAACCAAATGTGTCACACATCAAAGAGTAATTTGTAGAAGAAAAATCAATTTAATTAAATTGGACTTAATTATAAAGTTTGAGAAATTTTATAGATCAAATATGAGATATTTGATTTTATTAAAATTAAATTAGTTAGAATTAGAATTAGAATTTGATTTTAATTATAATTATAATTAAAAATTAATTTTAATTAAAGACCCTTACGATTTTTCTATTTAAAAATGAAAGAATATTTTAAAAGCTAGCACTTTGTCTTCTTTTTCTCAAATCAGTCTTGAGAATTGCTCTGTGGATACCATCAAATACTGGACATTTGAACAGTTCGTGATTGATCAATCGAAAAAAGTTTCAGAAAGATTTTTCAATAAGAAAATGAACAAGGTATAATTTCTAATTCGTTTTTATGTTTTATTTAAGTTTATTCAATTATCGAGATCCGCTCAAAATTTGTAAAAGCTTTATTTTTTCGCTACGCCCGTGATTTGATCACGATTAGATAAATCTATATTAGAAAAAATTCCATTCATAAACAAGGGAGGGGGGATGCAATTTTATCTTTAAAAAATGTTTTTTATTGCTACTAAAATTCAGTAGGATTAACCCCAAAATTAAAAATTAGTTGCACAGTAGTAGTTGACCAGTTGGTTGGGACGTTCTTTTTGGGCGTTGAAGCTCGACCAGTTAAGGCCCAAATCATAATGAATAACCGAGTCACAGACTGAGTGGTCCGAGTTCAGGGCTCTAAAATCATCGAGTCAACATTACTCACCCCTTCCCAAATTTCACCCTCTCAGCCCTAAAATCCCCAATTCCAATCCCATAACCTAACCTAACCTAACCTAACATCAATCCCCCAGAACACCTACATACATACGCAAACCAGAATTGATAAAATTCAGAAGTTAACGAGTAACAGTAAGATGTGTGTGAATAAAAGTGCTTGAGCATGGGAAGGCAGTCCTTTCTCTACAGATCCTGCACATACTCACTTCCTTTCTGGATCCTTCTCTTTTCTCTCTGCTTTGCTGGTGGTTGAATTCCTTTTCTCTTTCTGTTTATTATTTTCTTTTCAAAACCAACAAAATTTGGGACAAGGTTTTGATACGTATATACTTATAGATAGAGACATAGATATAGATGGGGAGTTCGACCTCAGATGGTGGCATAGGACCGATCGTGTGGGTACGGAGGAGGAACGGGTCGTGGTGGCCGGGGAAGATTCTTGAGGCAGAGGAGCTTTCAGAGTGTAATCTGACTTCTCCGAGGACAGGAACCCCTGTCAAGCTTCTTGGAAGAGAAGATGCTAGCGTGTACCCTTCACTAACCTTTCTTTTTCATCTTCATTTATCCTCTTATAAAGTTTATATTTCTGTTACCATAAAAGAGAAACCAATGTTTTGGTTTTATAGTTGTTTTGAATAGTTTCTGATAGTTTTTATGTTTTGATATTACTGTTGGTTCATATATGATTGAAACGGTATTTGGGACATGCTTCTGTGATTGTTTGGCGTAAATCAGCTTGTGCTTAAATTGGCGGCTCTATTAATATTGGTGTTATGTAGAAGTGGATTGAATTCAATGATAGCTTCTATATGTTTGATTTGAAAAGAACAGCAATTTATGAGATGAATATTAGAATTCCATGAATATTGCATTCCTATTTCTTGCAAATGTCACACTTTTTTTTTTACGGCTTATTGAGTTTTCAATAATAGGTTTGCAAATGTCATACGTTCTATTACTTATTTTTCCGGATGCTGCAATAACCTGGTTACTTTGTGTTGAGTTGAGTAGAAACTGCCAAAGAAAATCTTTTCCTTAGTGCAACTCTGAGGAAATAAATTGACTTATTTGCAGCAATACACATAGTTGGATGATTAAACCATGTGGGACTTGTGCTGAGTAACTATTAAGAATTCCCTTGTAAGCAGCTCCCTAAAGTTTGATTATTGCGTTGGCAATGTTGGGGGCATAGTGATTCTATCTTGACCGTGGAGCCACTTGGATCTTAGTCTTTTAAAATGATGCCCTCTCTTTCTATGGGGTAGGGTGCCATGTCAATTGTATCTGGCAATGACATGGTTAGTCATTTTGAAGCCCTTTAACATTGATGTTGGACATAATATCCGGAAACATGTCATTCAAATGACCTTGCAACCTAGAAGATGGGCAGTTTGGAACATTGGAAAAAAGTTCAAAACTGCTAGCTTGATTTAAAAAAATACCATTCTATAATGCCAGAGCTTTACCGATTTTAATGTATTCCTCCAATCCTTGGGAGAATTATGATCAAGTGTGCCACAGCAGTGGTTAAATTGCAGTCTAATTTGGTATATTGGGCTTGCGTATAATCTTTCCTGTTTTTGGAAGATAATGTGTTACACTAGTATTGACTTGACTCTTTAATTTATTGACTTCTATTCTTATTTTATTTGAAAGGGAACGGAGAGCGTCTGGCCTTAAGTCATTTACATAGTATCCCCAATTGCTTTACCTTTTCTCTTATTACTTGTTCATCCTGATGTAAGTTGTTATCTTCTTTTTGTCCTTATTTGATGATTTCTATCTCATTTAGGGATTGGTACAATTTGGAAAAGTCAAAGCGGGTGAAGCCATTTCGCTGTGGTGAGTTTGATGATTGCATTGAAAGGGCTGAATCTGCCCAGGGCATGCCAATCAAGAAAAGAGAGAAATATGCCCGTCGAGAAGATGCTATTCTCCATGCACTTGAGCTAGAGAAAAAACTATCAAGAAAGCAAGGGAAGTTAACTTCTGATTGCTCAAGAAGTAAACTGTCTGGGCCTGTGAAGAATGATCTTTGTATTCCTTCAGAAGGCATGGGAAAAAATAGTGGGAAGCCTGAGAATTCTAAGCCAAATCAATTTGCATATACAGGAGATATGAACTTTAAGGGTGAGACTATAAGCAGTCCCATGCACTCATTAAAGGTCAGCGATGGGAATCAATCACTTCAGGAAGATAATGGTTCTGAAGTAACACCACGGATGAGAGGTTTGCAAGACTTTGGGCTGAGGACTATGCCTTTGAAGAGAAAGCTTTCCTCTATCGATGGAGATGACTCTGGGAAATCTTTGACTGATAACCATTCTCAAGTTTCTCCTAGTATTGCTTCTAGCATGGAAAGAGGAGGTCATCCAAATGGTAAATATGCTTATGAAAAAAGCTGATATGTTGGTTTTACTGCATAATGTTTGGTCAGGAGAAAAAAAGGAGCTGCGCTATCTTTCTAATATTGACCATAGGAGCTAATAGGCGTCTCATATCTGTTGCAACTTCACTAAAGTGCTCTTTATACTTTTATTTTAGGAGTGGAGCAGACAGGAGCTATTTACCGTGCAAAGAGGAGTAGATGTGTTTACTTGCCAGTTGATATAAGTGATCCTTTGGGTGATAAAGAACTTCACAGCCGGGTTAAAACATTAGTTCCTCAGTTTGAAAATGATAAGGCTCACCATCATCCTGATTCGTTGAAAGAAGACAACTCATCTTCTGGATCACTGGAAGATGCTGAACTGGATTCTACAGAATCTGAAACTTCTGGTGTGGAGTCTGAGTCTGATTCTTCTGAGACTGAACCAGATATTGACAAAGAAATGGCTGTATTTTCAGGTTAAGTGGCACATTTGCGTCCTATATCATACCAGCCCTGTTTTCCCTGTTGATCAACAAGTGATTACCGCACGTAGATTCTATATTTTATCAAATATTGATTGTTCTTTTCCATGGCGGACATGTTCTCCATATATTACTCGTAATACATGATTGTGGCATCCATTTCTCTAGTCCCTGTCCATTTTAAACATATCTATATTGCCTTTTACTCTTTCAGTTGTCCATTTCTAATATTCTCTTGTACTACTTAGCAAAATTATTTTGTTGTCTTTTTAAATAAACTGTTTGGAAATCATGACAATATTCCGGATTCTAGAGTGAGCATTAAGCCACGGTGTGTTTTTCTAGTAGGGGTTTCTTCTTCTGAAAATATCCTCTGCATTTGTTTGTATTGTTTTTTTTTTCCAGCAATTAGATGTTCTTGAAATACAAAATGTGTTTTTTGCAATAATATGGAATTTGAACTGGAAGTTTTTATCTTATCACATAGCTCTCCTTGTCTACATGTAAAGTAGCAATGTCTTTTGCCTATCTTCAGACAACCATTGGCTTTAGGTTGGCTGATGTTTTGAAATGATACATGTTATGTACAAGTTTAATTACACAAATTGATGGTATCTATCTCAGTTCACCTTAAATCACATGGTGGCCGACTATCTATATCATGAGTTATCTTGTAGTTTATCTTGCAAACCTTCTTATTATAATTACATGGGAAATAATAATAGAACATGAGATGATCCTTTGGAATTGTTTGTACAAAACTTTAGAAGATAATCAGTTGTCTAAGAATCTAATTTGTGCAAAGGCAAGTCTTATTTCAAATTTAATATGGTAAAATTTCATGTGTTGGAGATTTTGGGTGTATTTATAAAAGTTGAACAATGTATTAGTCTTCCAATTAGCAGGTATAAGTTGAGGTAATACGTTCTAAATTTTTGGCAAACTTGGCGATTAACAAACTCTTTGGTTTTAAACTGCCAACATTTATATGGAGCAACTCTGTTTATTATAATGAGATATGTCTTGCTATCTTTTCAGCACACATGATACTATCAGTTTTGAAGCTTTTAGCTCATCAGACTTGTTCATTTGTCGTGCCTAGTAAGGTCTCCTTTGCAGACCTAGTTATACTTTTACTAGAATAACTTGGCTGCACTTTTTTCAGAGTCTCAACCAGGTCAAAGCTAACGGTGTAAATATTTTATAGTTTGAAACTGAAAGCTAATGTACTTTCTGATTAAGTTTCTAGAAATGAATGCACAATTTTTAAGAATATGGGGACGCCAGAGCCTGAGCATTGTGCATTGGGATAAGGATGATTTTAATAATAGGCATGAAACAAAGTAAAAAATGTTTTGCTGCTTTTGAGTTCATATTTTAAACATTGTTCATAAAACTTCAAATCATAAGCTCACAGCTTGTCCTCAAATGCCAATAGAATTATTTGGCATCAGGCGTTACATGCTAGATCTTACCCCTTGTTTCTCATTTCCCCATGTTGCTGTGAAGAAGAGAAACTTCATGATGGAGACAATTTTCTTGGTTAGTTTATTTTGTGTATGATGGGGTTCCGTTTTGGGATTTGATCTCAAATTTTAAGTGTATTAGTGATGGGGATCCTATACGTTTTGTTTATGGATCCATGCTGTTGAGATATGGCTTTGTTTCTGTATGTTTAGCATTCATTCTCTTTTCATCTTCATTGATGTTTTGTAACTTCCTATCATGTAAATAAAAATTTTAACAAATGTTGCTCTGAATTGATCATTTCAAAAATTTGTTTCTATTTATCTGTTTTATAATCACGTGTAATTCACTCTGAGCTTAGCCTTGTAATTCTTTTCTTTCTTATTTGCTTCTCTTCCATTTATGGCCAGATGCTGGTCTACCTACAGAAGTCCAGCAGGATGCTCTTGGACATCCTGAAACAAGAGAACTTGGAAGTACAAGCACTGATGACCGTGATGAATTAATACTATCTGGTGATATACCTCAACTTTATCCTGATGATCCATTTTATGCTAATGAAGCAGTGTCTAAATGGCAGTTGAAAGGAAAAAGGAATACTCGACAACTGGCCAAAAAGTACACTGCTGATGGAAAGGGTTTTAATGAGCCTCTATATGGAAACTATCATAGGATACAAGGAAGCACACTGATATCAAGGGCACATGATGCTGATGATCCCTATCTAGACAATAAATGCATTGGCCCTCGTTTTACTGGGTTGAGAAATGGAAGTTATTCTTGCACACCAAGATTTTCAATGAAAAACAGAAACAGTGGCAGCCTTAATATAGATTGGGAGGATACGACTTGGGGGGATCGGCCTATGTTTAGAGGATGCTGGGGGGACAGAGTTGAGCACTTCAGTCCAAATTTTGCCAAGCATCACCATTTTGGTGCTAGGTCTAGATCCATATTGGTGGATGTCGATTTACAGGTCCAAGCGAGCTATCAAAGAGATCATGTTCCAATTGTCTCTCTTATGAGCAACTTCAATGGGCAGGCAATAATAGGACATCGAATTCAAATTAAAGCCCTTGAAGATGGTTCAACTGAAAACTTGATTCCTTCAAGTGATGATTACTATGGGAATGAAGTTATCGACCAAGATGGAAGTACAGCACTTTCACCTACTTGGAGAACAGCTAGAAGGACAAATCTTAGGGTCCCACGCCCTCATTTGTCGCCATTAATGGGTGCCAATGATTCCAGGGATCTTTCATTTGTGGGAGATAGAAGACTGCCATTAAGGAAAGCGGGAAGCTCCAGTCATAAGGAAAGCCTCGTAAAGAAAAACCTTGTCAGCAGCCCTCGCTTTCCAACAGATAGAAAGTTCTCGAGAAAGCTGTCAAAGAAAGTCAGCTCATCTCCAAATCAAAAAACAAGGACCCTATCATCAATTGCAATTCAACAGAATTTTGGTATGAAGCCCATAAACAGTAGCAGCAGCATACAAATGGAAATCAAACCTCAAACTGTTGGGCCCACTACTGTGGCTTGTATTCCTGTGAAATTAGTATTCAGTAGGTTACTTGAGAAGATTAACAGACCACCATTAAAAGCTCCAGGTAAAGCAGCTGGTTTGAATAGGGATCCTTAGAGACCACCATAGCTATCTTGTACTATCTTGTAGAGTTTGCCTAGTAGGTCATTGCAAAAATTGTTGCTAAATTTCCTCTCTGGTTAAGTGTTCTTCACCCGAAAACTGTATACATTGTCAGCATTTTAAGGATGAGAATTCTGCTCTATTTCTAGATTAATTAGATGCAGCAGGGGATTGCAAGAAAAATTAGACAGTGAAATATGTTTTACCTTCAGGCTGTCTTGGTGATCTTACTGGCAGCGGCACCTAAGGCGAATAATAGATATGAGACTGTTGAAGTGGCAGGCTTTGATAGGCATGGAGAAGGTTATCAGATATTATAGATATGAAATTAGGTAGTTTGAAATTCAGTAGTCGTTTGTACATTTTATTTTCATATAGATCTCATGTACTCGGAATTTTTTTGAATTCTATTTTATATATTTTCAAGTTATAGAGAAACATATTGTACAATGCCCCCAGTTTCTGTGGTATTTGTATGAATTTGTTATTAGATCAATCTCTATGAATAATATCTTTGAGGTTTTGATTAGTGAAAGATGGAAGTAGTTATCAACGCATCAGTTGGAATAACTTTGAAATCCCCAATCCAAGCTAACAAGTTAGTCAGTTAAACTTTGGAGCTGCTGCCAAGACTTCTGTTGTCTATTACACGAGTAGTTTTCATTACTGTTCCGAGTAAGATTTCCAGGCCAAGCATACCACTAAATAAACGGCGCCATCTGTCAGTTCTGATCCTGCTTTAATTGGGGAGGTGCTTGCCATCCCAGCATATTTAGTGCCCGTTTGGTTGAGCTTTTATCAGTAGAGTTTTTGTCAGTAGAGCTTTTCTAAGAAGAGCTTTTTTTAAAAGCCAGTTCGCTGTTTGGCTGTCAATTAAAAAAACAGCTTTTTAAAAAGAACTTCACACAGTAGACTGTTTGGCAACATTAAAATAAGAAGCACTTTTATTAATTTTAACTATATTTTATTTTATAATAAAATTATTTATGCTAAATAATTTTTAAA
>JANIPN010000007.1:24499388-24514450 GCA_027478595.1 Erythroxylum anguifugum
TTTTAATTAATTAAATATATAATATATTTAATTGATAGTAAATTAAATAATATATGTTTTTGTTTCATGTTTCAATTATACTTGGATGTTTCCTTATTAAGAACTCTTGTTGTAAATTATAATAATTTGAGAGTTAAGGATATTTATTATTCTTTTTATTGGATGTTTTGATGTAATT
Organism: Erythroxylum anguifugum; assembly: GCA_027478595.1. Lineage (NCBI taxonomy): Eukaryota > Viridiplantae > Streptophyta > Magnoliopsida > Malpighiales > Erythroxylaceae > Erythroxylum > Erythroxylum anguifugum. Next base: position 24,499,567 of record JANIPN010000007.1, read on the forward strand.
ATTATTTATTATATAATTAAAATTGAAATTATAATATTTTAAATATTTTATATTGTTCTTAATTTTATATTAGTATGATAGTGATTGTCTTTTTTTCATATAAATTGTGATTATTATTTATATGTGAAATATCTTAAAATTATTGTTATTTCATATTAATTATGATTATTATTTATTATTTTGATTTTTGAAGACATGGTTAAAAATATATAGTACAACTGTACAATATAATAATGAACTATTTTGAATTTTTTAAAAAAATTGAAGGAGTATTTCATAAATTTTAAAAATTACCCAAAACGATACCTAGTATTGACTGGTACCGGTACAGTACCGTACCAGAACTCAATCCAGTACCAAGTTCGGTGCGATATTCGCAACATTGATTTCACTACATACTTAAAAAAGAAATTTCATTCACTTAGAAATCATATTTATTTAACTTAACATACAACTGATGCTCAACTGATGGTCCCTTAATATCTATTACAATCTTCTAATGCCCTGTATGCTCTTCCTCACAATTGGAATTAACCAAGATGTCATTTATAAATACAATTATAAACAAATCTAAAAAGGATTGAACACTCAGTTCCTCAAATCCATAAATGTGACAGGAGTATTTCTTAACCCAAATGAAATCATCAATAACTTATAATGAGCATAACAGGTCCAAAAAACATTATATATCACATACTTCACCCTTACCTGATGATGATAATAGGACCTCAAGTCAATAACATAGAACATGTTAGCCCCTGAAGTTGGTTAAACAAATTATTAATCATAGGTAAAGAGTAATGATTTTTTATTATCACCTTATTCAACTCTTTGTAATTGATACACGTACTCATTGAGTTATCCTCATTCTTAATAGATAACACTAATGCTGTAATAGCCCAGACGACTCTCCCACAGATATTGTCCACTTTGGGTTGCCCCTCAGGCCAAACCCCTCACGGTTTTACTCTTCCGACACTAGGGAAGACACGTCTTCCTAAGGGTGAGAAGAGCAAAACCGTGAGGGGTTTGGTCCGAGGGGAAACTTAAAGCAGATAATATCTATGGGCGGATGGTCTAAGTTGTTACAAATGATATCAGAGCTGGTACCCGAACCGTTGTACCAACTAGGCTGGGCCCTAAGGGGGTGGAGAGTGTGAGATCCCACATCGGTTGAAGAGGAGAACGAAGTACGCCTTATAAGGGTATGGATATCTTTTCCCCTAAGACGCGTCCTCCCTAGTGTGGGAAGAGCAAAACCATAAGGGGTTTGGCCCGAGGGGCAACTCAAAGTAGACAATATCTGTAGGAAGGTCGTCTGGGCTGTTACAAATGCACCTCAAGAAGATACACTCGAATTACTGTACCTTTTTCTAATAAATCTTGTAGTTACTCCTTCAAATTTCTCAACTCCATAGGAGGCATCCAATAAGGAATCCTGAAAGTTAGACTAGTTTCTAGGACTATACCAATTTCAAACTGTACCTACCTCTCTATAAACCCAACAAAAACTTAGAAAATGCATTAAAAAGTTCCCTTACCATTGGAATGCTACCTAACTCCACTTCTTACGCACTTACATCCACCAAAGTTACTAGAAACCTATCATTGTCATGTTCTACTCTTGTTTCATTCTATCTAGTCTCCCCATAAAACTAAACCTTTTAGTTTTTATAATGTTTAACCCCACCTATTAATAATATAAGGAAGCATAAAGTCTCCTAAACCAATATATACCTAAATTAACATCAAAGTTATGCATCTCTAAAATAATTAGGATGATTGACAATACCACACTCCCAATGTTTAATATTTAACCCTTTATATTTCCTTCTCCACCATGTTCCCTTTTGATATGATTTGTTACATAAAAATCAACTTTAAAATTACAAAAGGGATTCTTTAGCCTCTCCAAAAACCTATAAGATGCAAGGGAATATGATGCAATAGTTTCAAACAAGTAGTGGACAAGTACTAAAGAAATAAGTACAATATATATTACCATTATATTCATAGTATATTCCTCCTTTTTGTTCAAAGTGAACACCCTGCCTTGAACAATGGGTCTCTATCCTGTTTATAATTGTTGGTTAATCCAATAATGTGATGCGTATTAATTAATAATGTTAATGGTTGTTAGGGTAATTTGTACTCGTTTAGGATAAGTCATTGCCTTATGTCCCCTATCTCCGCACACTTAACAAAGTCGAGTCCATACCTTTTATTATGATACCCACTTTCATAGAAAGTACCTCTAAAAAGTACTTTACTTTTACTAGTTCTTGTATCCCTCCTAAGCTATGTATTTTTTTGCCTCTTATATAGATAAGTTGTATTTTCCTCCTTTTCTACGGGTCCCCTATTACTTGAACTAACTCCCCTCTTCCTCTCCTACATGTCCCTCTCACCTTTTAATATCAATTATGCCTCCACAACAAGTTGAGCCTTTCTCACCACTGTAGAAAAATTTGTAACTTATAGGTTATTGTCTTATACTTCATTCTAAATGTTCAGTCCATATAAAAAGCTCTCCTAGTTAACATCTTTAATCTTTTTGAAAGTAGTCGATGTAAATCTAAGAAATCTATCAAACTTGTATTTATACTTCTCGACTTTCTTTTTAGCTTACTCCTATTAAGGAAAATATGATGCAATCCTTTATCATATGCTAACTTAGAAGTACTTTTTTTATCTTATGCTAGCTTAGAAGTACTTCTTAAAGAAAGAATATATGGACTTTTCCTATTTAATTAGAGACAAAATCAACTGCTCCTTTATTTCCTATCGATTATTTGTAACCATTTTGAGTAGATAAAATACAAATGATGCTTTTTTCCTTAACCCATTAATTGGACCCTAAAGGCCTTTTCAACATCCTTAAGCCACCTATTAGCCTCTAATGGTTTGGTAGAGATCCTATAAAAAGAACTAACCATTTTAAAAAAATTGTATAGTCTTTCATTGTATTTTTGTGATTGATTTCCTAAGGCTCAAAAAATTTCCTGCAAAATCTTAAAAATTGGTGGTTGTTGGGCATTCTTACTACTAACCTTTCTAATCCTTCGCTATGTAACCTGCTCAACACACTTAGACATGTTCGACATAAATAATAAATTTCTATAGACATGTTCAACATATGTAAGGTTGTAAATAAATATACTTAATCTACCTTTACTCACATCACCCTTTTATAAGATGCTACTCATAAAACTAAACCTAGACCTTTAATGCCATAAAATTTATCATGCCTCAAACCTGAGTTCACTTACTAAGCTCGTGACAGACTGTCACCTAGTAGTGGAACCCAGACTTCCAGGCCCACCATCAAGCTGCGGCTAGCTACCTGTTATCAAATCCTTACAAAACTCGTAATGTAACACCCGAATACCCCCTGAGAGGATATATAGATGCAAATCAAAACAATCCTAAAACATACCAAGATATTCCAGAAATTCAATGAAAATAAGATAACATACTACTTCACATTCATACTTTGCTGAGTTATATATAGAACATCATGTATATATTGTACTCATCATATACATTCCTTACATACAAATCCATCCTGTATTATAGTTGTTACAAACCATTTATAAAAAATACAATATGTCTCAACACATTGAAATACAACTTAAAACTTAAACATAATATTTTCCAAAATCATATCAAGTCCTTCATTGGCCACTATGATTTTCCCATCTTTAAGTCTTCTTATCATAACCTACATAGAGGCAAAACCACTGTGCTAAGCACATAGCTTAGTGGGGAATAACTAAACAGGATACATAATGGCGACTATTTCTAACAGTCGTCTAACATTCACATGTACTGAATTAGGTCATATCATAAGCAATCTTTAATTGTTCATATTAAAAGCAATACAAACATTATTTGTCTCAGAACATAATGTAATTCATTAGTACAAAACATTCTTGCATCAGAACAAAACGTATAAGTATCAGAACAGAACATCATTACTTCAGAACATAATGTACAAGTCTCATAACATGATATAATTGTGTCAGAACAAAACATAACTTATATCAAATCAGAATATATCTTGTTTCAAATCAAAACTTATCTTATATAAATTCAGAACTTATCTTGTATCATATCAGAATATATCTCAAAACATAAAATAGATTAGCCTGTTAGTCTTTTTTATAGAATCGAGTAACGAGACCAGAATAAAAGATACCTATGATTGGTATCTCAGAAACAGAAGAGACTTAAGTCTCCGAAACAAAAGTCACTGAAGTGTCTAAGATCATAAGACACTAGAGTGTCAAATACAAAAGACACCGAAATGTCTAGATACAGAAGACACCTTAGTGTCTAGTTATAAAAGCAGTTGTAGACCCTTTTAGGCATGCCTATTAACCCACGACTAGGACTTGGCAGTTTTAAAACAAAACCTTTCAAATTTCAGAATCACTTGTAAGTGATGTAGTGCATAACATACGACTTTATTCCATTTTTCTCAAATTTAACATATTCATTCACGTTTGATCAAACTTAACATGCCTTATAAACATAAACATTTGCAATAATTCACCAATGAATACATAAGTAATTACACATTACATGTATTCACACAAGTTTCCAACTGTCAAACATTTACAACTAATACATTACTCTTGTTCTTTAAATCACATTAGCATTCATAAGTAAACTTCATTCCTTTAACAACTTATAAGATCCAAAATTGGATACTTTGTTATCAAATAACACCTTCCTTAAGTTATTACTTCAATTAGTAATCCAAACCTTATTCAAACTTTAATTAACTAATTCCACATCAAACTAGGTTCATTTTACACCTTAATCAAGTCCAATTACACCATTAAAAAGTGCCTCAATCTTATATAATCCAACAAATGTACAAAACCAACCTTTTTTCCTTCCAAAGCATGTCCCACGACTGTGGGAAGGTGCCATATAAATCCAAAGATCGTGGGATTTACTCACCCATTACCTTCATTTTGTTTCCAAATTTAACTCCTTCATACTCCATCCAACACGTCTTCACCAAAGTCCATCAATTTCACTTCAATTCTACCTTATTCATACTTCAATCTCTTATCAAATTTATGTCCAAATCCCATTCAAAAATCATTCATTAGGCAACTCACAAATCATTATCTTTCATACATCAAAACCAAAACAGAATTTTCCATACAAGGATCAATTTTCCAGCACTCATTTATCATCATCATAACACACATGCCCTACCAATTTAATCATCATAGAACTTGTATTAATATATGCTATCAAGTTTAGAATTCCCTTACCTATTTAACTTCAAATTTTAACTTCAAAGAACTAGCTAATCTAACCCTTCTAAGCAACCAACACACATCTAAGATCAAGGTGCAAATCTTAACACCAAAAAGACAGCATAAAAGATAACAAGATTTAGCTTCCTTGATGTAGCATCGTGCAAAGATGTCAAGTGATGATAATCCAAATTGAAGAAAAATCTAGGAGATTGTGAGAGTAAGAGAGAGTTTCGGTGGAGAGGAGTAAAGGATAGTAAAAATACAGCAAAAACATCAAATGGGTTGGGGTGATTCAGCACCTGTTTAGTGCTAGGTGTCATAAATTTGAAAGGGCATATGTCCTTAAATGAATAAACCTACATGTCACACATAGAAGTAAGCCACTTTTCCTCCATTTAAGCTACCAAATGTCACAATTTTATTAGGCCATTTCTCACTCAACCAAGGCTGTCAAATGTCATTCAATGTATAGGCTTAGTCATACTAATTTTCATGTACCAACTTATCTTGCCATTTGAAAATTTTCCTAGTCCAATTGTACATTTTAACATATCAATTTTCTAATGGTATCAATTAATTCCAAGTTACTAATCATGGTCCATCAAACCAAGATTCAAGACATATAATTCACAATCATATCACAATTTAAACACCTATCACATTTACTTTCATAAACATGTAACACTTCAACTAGGGTATAATTTGGGGCTTTACAATTCTCTCTCCTTTAAAAGAATTTCGTCCTTGAAATTCATACTTGATGAGAATAACTGAGGATACTGAGCTCTCATGGTTGATTCCGATTCCCATGTTGCTTCCTTGAGTCCATGGTGTTGCCAGAGTTCTTTCACCAAAGGTATTTGCTTATTTTTGAGTTGTCGGACTTCTCTGGCTAAGATGGATATAGGCCCTTCCTTATAAGTAAAATCTAGTTGTACTTGAATTTCTTGCACAAGAATCTTATATGTATCACCAGACCGATATCTTTTCAACATTGAAACATGAAACACATCATGTATCTTGGCCAGTTCTTCAGGAAGAGCTAATTGATAAGCTACTGGTCCGACTCTCTTAAGAATCTCATAAGGACCAATGTATCATTGGCTAAGCTTACCTTTCTTCCCAAACTGAAGGATGTGATTCCACGGTGAAACTTTCAAGAATACCTTATCTCCTACCTGATACTCAATATCTTTCCTTTTTAGGTTAGCATAGGACTTCTGCCTATCACTGGTGGCTTTTAATCTTTGTTGAATAACTTGAACTTTTTCCTTAGTATCTTTCACAATATCAGGCCCGATCATCATATTTTCACCTAATTTAGTCTAACATACCAGAGTCCTACACTTCCTACCATATAGGGCTTCATAAGGCATCATGCCAAACTAGTATGATAATTGTTGTTGTAAGCAAACTCCATCAAAGAAAGATAGTTATCCCAACTTCCAAAGAATTCTAACACACAACCCTAAAGCATGTCTTCCAATATCTGAATAACCTGTTTAGATTGTCCATCTGTCTGAGGATGGAAAACAGTACTGAACTTGACTTGAGTATCCAAAGCCTTTTGCAGGCTTTTCCAAAATCTCGAAGTAAATTGAGGATCTTGATAAGAAACAATAGATAATGGTTGTAATAGCCCATTTCTATACTCAAGGGTTTAACTATTAGATTGAGTCATATCATATGAGAATACATGAAGTGCATTTCATTTGCATACATCATATTTGCATACACATATGTCTCATGATTTAGAGACATTGTAAAGATAGTATATGCACTCAATTGATATATCACGGGGTATGAAAGGTTTTAACTGATTATGATGTACTTGTGTGTTGATTATGTCTTGAATTTTGTTTTGATGGATTATAATTAGTAATTGGGAATTTTTTGTTACAATTGAGTTGTTTGATGAAGTGATATGTGCACCTAGTCTAGGAAAAATGTCAAATGGCAAGACAAATTGATACATGGGAATCTAGGTTGGTTAGGCCTATGGAATGGTGACACGTGGCATTAGAAATGAGTGACAAATGGCTAACTAATTGGGTGATAAATGGCTAGAATAAATGAGTGACAAATGGTGGTGTAGTTGAGTGAAAAATGGATCAAATATCAAGTGACAATTGGTAGTTGAATTGTGAGACATATGGCTTGAATCTTAGCATGACAAATGTCATAACAAGTGGCCACTCCTTCTCCACACACCTACACCCACGATTTCCACACATAAAAGACCATCTTTCTTTTGTTTTTGGTCACATGCTCTCTTATTCTTGCTCTCACCATCGACACCCATACACAACCCTTCCAACCTTGATATTTTGCTAAAATTCTACACTTTGTCACTCCAAAATCTTGTAGTCATCATCTTATGGTTAAAACCCTTTTATGTTTTCATTTTGTTCTTAGAGTATGCTTCATCCTTGCATGTTTGATGGGCTAAATTAGGTTGATGATTGAGGAGATTTTGAGCTTAACAAGTAAGTGATTTATTAATCTATTGTGATAGAAGTTAGCATAACATTCATGATGATTGAATTGGGATGTATTGCATATAGCATTGATGATGAAGTTGTGCTGGAATTTGATGGATGAATGGAAGGATTTTGTTTTGCTTTTGATACTTGAAAATAGTGGATTGTAGGGGTGGTTTAGGTAGAGATTTGAAGTATAAATGAGGGTGAGGTTATATTAAAGAGGGATGTTATTGAAGTGTTCTTGAATTTGACAAAATTAGGGTTACATGTATAATGATATGTGGTGAATGACCAAATAAGTAGGGTTTTGAGGAGAATTAAGAAGCTAAATTGGTAGTTGAAATTGCATGAATTGAACTTACATACGAAGGTATGAATTGTGGAAAGTAGGAAGTGTTTGATATGTCTTTACAGTTAATGAATTCATGGAAGAGTGAGGGAAGAATGCAGGGCACGATTGTGGCCCTCAAGTGCACAATCGTGTCCTGGTCATTTTATGTTATGTCACAATCGTGGCTCTCAGTGCACGATCATGGCCTAGATGTTTAGCTTTTGTCACAATTGTGGGAAGGTCGCCCACGACCGTGGGCAGTGCCTTGGAATGATGAGCTTAGTTTTGTGAAATTATTGAAACAAATGATGATAAGTCACTCTAATTTGGTGTCTTTGGAGTTAATTAGGGCCAAGCTGAACCTAAATGGGTAAATGAATATTGAAGAACATGAAGGTAGTATGAATGGGAATTTGAATAAATGTATGATGGATGGATTAGGAATGGATTAAGATCTTTGCATAAAGTTACATACCTGGAAAGTTAATTGAGCATACATGGAACATGACACATATACATGTGCATGACTTTATATTCATTTGATTGAATAATTTAAGGATGTGTGTACCATATGTGTATGGCATGACTATAGACGCTTAAGTCAATCATCAGCACCCAGATATTGCTACAAGCTCAAGATCAGGTGTAGGGTAGTTCTGTTCGTGTGGCTTTAGTTGTCTAGAGGCATATGCAACTATCTTTCCATCCTGCATTAAAACACAACCCAAACCGTTTCTAGATGCATAATTAAACATAACATATTCCTTACTAGAAGTGGGTTGAGCCAATACAGGAGCTTCAGTAAGCATTCTTTTTAGTTGATCAAAACTAGTTTTACAATCAATATGTCAATTCTCTCTACACATATGTTTTAGCTTTTTGTGTTTGATTGAAACTTATTTATAAGTTCTCAAGTTTATATTCTTAGGTGGGTTAACATCAATTGTATAGAGCTTGATCTAATTTAGATATGGTTATCCTTTCATCTTTTGTATTTTTTTTAATTCCTATCTAATTCTTGACAAAAAATTATGCTTTCTTTATACTTCTAGTTCATTCACTTGCATCTTCTTTTGTCATTATAGTTTTATCCAAAAATAAAAAAATCAAATTCCATCGTACTCTTAATTTTAGGCTTATCTCAATTTTTGTTATTCAATTCTTTTGTTTCATGTCGTTTATATTAATTGTTCATTTTATTATGAAAATAAAAGGACGGAAACTAAAAGAAAGAAAGTGGTGTAGGAATAGTGAGCTAAAGAAATCATTTTTAGATATTGATTATAAATATTTCTATCCTTCCTTGCCTTGTTTAGTTTCCATATTTCTGGCTTAATCCATGAGTTAATTTTTCTTCTTGACCAATAGTTCTTGAGTTTTAAGACCTCATAAGGTTGAATTCTTGTTTGAGTTTTTTTTTTAATTTAAAAAACTTGTGAAGGAATGCTAAAAAAGGCAAGAGAGTGTGAGATTAGTAAAGCTAATAGAGAAAATAAAAATATTTAAAGTGAAATATAAGTGAATTAAGTGACATTAATTTAGAAAATGTGAGGAAGTGTTATAAGGTTATCACTAAAATTCTTGTGTAAGTCAAATCATGTCTGATTAGGATATAGTTAAAGGGGAAGGAAGGATTATACTTTCATGCTTTAAGATATGCAATAATAGTTTAATAACAAGAATATGATGTTTAGTGAGATTAAAAATTGATTGGAGTTATATGATATTGTCATAACCAATTTATAAAAGGGACAATCACCATAAGTTCCTGTTGCATATCAATAACATAAGTGGATTATCCAAGATGATTCCAATGATGATGAAGAGGGAAATGCCTTGTATAATGATTACCAACCACAAAGAAATAATATGGGTAGATTTGTATATTAAGGTGGTTGAAAATACGGAGGTTATGAAAAGGAGCCAAGGTGAGATAGAAACCTTGGGAAAATTAAAGTGAAGATTCCTTTAGCCTAATTAGAGTGAAAAAGAGATGGATCTAATTTTTGACTATTACAATGGTACCTTAGAGAATAAAGTAAAACTTGTTATTATTGAGATTAGTGACTATACCATGATTTGGTGGTATTAGCTTATATTAAATAACTGAAGTAATCCTATGAGATTTATCAACAACTGGGAGGATATGAAGGCCATTATGAGGAGGAAATTTATCTTAATTATTGTTATAGGTATATGTTCTGAAAATTATAATGCCTCATTTAAATATTAAAGAATATTGATTGATATCATAATGATATGGAGATTGTCATTATTCAAACTGATGTAGAGGAGGATGAAAAAGACATCACAGTTAGATTTCTAAATGGTTTGAATGGTGAGATTACTAATGTGGTAGAATTGCAATATCATGTGGAGATGGATGATAAATGCTTATTTGACTACAATTATATACCCATATTAAATGTCACTTTAAGTGTGTTTATAGGTGATAATTGCCTTCTTAAACTAAAAGGAGAAGAATTTAGATGAAATTGTGGCATAGAACAAAGATTTGAAGCAACTTGAAAATACACAATGGTGTATAGTGACTGTGTAACTCTCTGTAAACTAGTAAAGATTTGAAGAATTTTATTTTTGGTCATGTGGAGTTGAATGTCCATTGTTGATATACGTGACCGTGTATATTGCCTATGTAAGTCTGTGTGCCTATGTAAAATCACGAATTCAGATGTTTTTGGAGATACATAGTCACTTAAATGACTATGTATGTTGGTCGTCCATAACTTAGAAATACTAGCTTTTACTGTAAAAGGACTGAACGGAGACAACATAAAAAGGCAAGTTTTAGTATAATTTTAAGTCATAAAAAAAATAGTGAGACGACAATCCTGAGCAAGGGATGAGGAAAACACGAAGAAAATGTCAAAAGATCCTATAGAGAGCTTTATCTAATCCAAAATTGCAAAAAGATCCATTAGAAGAAAAAAGAGAGATTTAGAATTATGATTTCTTTGTTTTCAGTTGTTCTTCTTCATATTTATGTTTGGTTTTATATTATATGGATAAGAACTAATTTGTTTAGTACCTAGGTGTGATGAACTCTAATTTATGATAACAATATGATTTAATCTTTTATTAACACAAATTTATTGATTGATTTATTGTGATTCAATTATGCGTTATATTCTTGTTTTAACATATCTAGAATATTAGTTCATGATTTGATTTCATATGATTGAGATTAAGAAATCTTTTTGTATGAATAGATCTATCATAATTGGAAGGAGTTGCATGCAAATCTAAAGATAGGTCGACATAAATCCTCTAGATTAAGGTCAAACCTAATAATAAAATTCATAAATCGAAATGCAATAAACTAGAAAGATTTAATCAACTGATCGATTAGTTGTTATAGTCCTGAGAAAGATATTAACATAAAATAGGAACTTCTACAGTTTAATAATCAATAATATAATTGCATGATAAAAGGTTAATATTTAAGGATTCTTAGGGAATTCATCACCTAGGTATTATTATTTGATATTGACTTTTCCAAGTATTTTCCTCAATCTTATGTTCATTATTGTTTCAATTTTATTTTAATTATTTAGTTTAATTTTTAATTAAATCCACAATCTGAATTGACAATTAAATAATAGAAAATAGTAATTACTAGTACTTACAGTCCTCGTGGGATAGATCCGTACTTGTCTGTGATAGTTATAGTTACGTTTTACACTTGCAGTTTTAACCCTGATAAATTTCTTATAAGAAAAGAAAAAGTATCAATCTATGGAAGATATGGTTTATATGGCAATATTGGCTGAAAGGCAATTAAAGAGAAAGGGCAACCATGTATAATAAAATTATAATTCATCCTTAAAAAATTTGAGTTAGAAAAAGGATGACAAGGTTGCTCTTAAAGTCAAAGATGAACTACCTAAAGAAGGAGGGGAAATGCCTAGTAAAGTGAAAGGTAAACCTAAAACAAGTATATAAAAAAATGAGGATCCCCTAATGTTTAAATAACTTGTAAAAAATCTTTTAATTCTTAAAATTCTTTAAAAAAATCTTTTGTTTAATTTTCTAAAAAAAACTCCTTTTAGACTTCAATTTTAAAAAATAATGGTAAGCATACGTGAATGGACAATTACCTAAACCAATTAAGCCTGACTCAAATTAATAATTTAAGATAATTATAATAAATTAGTATTTTTAGTCAAGTTTAATTATTTTAGATCAATGTAAGAGCTAGATTGGATTATCATGTCAATAATATTTTGTTATGTTCATGCCATGTGTGTTTTGCAGTTATTTTTTTAATAAAAGTCTAAGAGAAGGGATTCTTCTAGCAAATTGAAAATCACAAGGAGTTTTTTTTAGAACCTTAAGATTAAAGATTTTTTAAAATTGATTAATAAAAGAGCCCTATGTCTTTTACCTAATGTAAAATTCAAATTTATACTCGTGATATTAAATGCTTTTGTTGTTTAGGAACAGGGAATATAGCTTCACATTGTCCTAATAAAAGAAAAATGATTATGAGAGACGATGGGGAGATTAAGACTAAAGGCAAAAGTGATAAGGATTCTAACCATTAAAAGATTGTGATGTTGATAGCGTTGAGTATCTAATGGAATAAAAGGTGCTTATGATTTTTGCAATAAGAGACAATTCTCACATGAGATGACATTTCAATAATAAGGTATGCGACATGATTATTGATAGGGTTAATTAAACGAATGTAGCAAACACTACCTTGGTTAAAAAGTTGATTTTGTCTACCATGGAACATCCTAGATGATGAAAGTTTCAATGGCTAAATGAGTATAATAAGGTGAAGGTAACTAAACAAGTGTTAATTTCATTCTTGATTGGAAGACATCATGATAAGGTGACGTGTGATGTGGTGCATATACATGTTGTCCATATTCTCTTATAAAGACCATAGGAATTTAATAAAAAGGTTATTAAATATGGGTTTACAAATAGAGATTCTTTTTTCATAAATAATAAACACCATTGATACATAATTAAGTGTAAGAGGATCAGTTCAAGTTAAAAAGATAGAGTGATAAAAACGAGAGATTATTTAAAAATAAAGAAGAGAGATAAAAGGAAAATAAATATGAAGAAAAAGAATTGATTGTAACTAAAATTAAAAGGAGGAAAGAATTAAGGGAAAAGAAAAAGAGTGTTGAGTGAAAAACAAATAAACAAGTGAGTTTTTATGTTAAAGAGAGTGAGATCAAGAGGGCATCATATGCTAACCAGATTATGATTGTGCTTTTGTATAAAAAGACTTATTTTAATACTAAAAATCTTGATGCTTTCTTACTTAGTACTTTTGTTTCTTTGCTACAAGATTTTGAAGATATATTCTCTGATGATGTACCTATTGGTTTACCACAAATAAGGGGAATATAACATTAAATTGATTTTATACCTGATGTTATCATTCTTAATCAACTTGCCAATAGAAGTATCCAAAAGAAGATTAAGGTACTTCAAGGATAAGTTTAGAAGCTTTTCTCAAAAGGGTATGTTAAAGAGAGTGTGAGTTTAATGTGTTATCACGGTTTTTCTTATTCTTAAAAATGATGGGTCGTAGAGAATATATGTTGAATGTTGATTTAATAAAATAATAGTAAAATATCAAAATCCTACTCTTAGCTTGATGAATTACATAGGCCCTTATGCGTTTTAAAAAATTAATTTGAAAAGTGGATATCATCAAATTATGATGAAAGAAGGTGATGAGTGGAGAACAATCTTTAAGAAAAAATATGATTTATCTTAATAATTAGTGATGCCTTTTGGATTAACCAATGCCCCTAATACCTTCAAAAGATTAATGAATTATATTTTGCATGCTTTTATTGGAAAATTTATGATTATTTATTTTGATGATATTCTAATCTATGGTAAGACTTTAAATGAGCATGCTAAGCATGTAAAAATTGTTTTGAATATTTTGGGACAAGAAAAATTATGTGCTAATCTAAAGAAGTGTTCCTTTTGCATAATTAAAATAGTTTTTATTGGATTTATTATGAATGCAAAAGGAATAAGGTGGATGAGGAGAAGGTTAACGTTATTTAAGAATAATCTATACATAAATTCATAACTAATATGCAAATTTTTGATAGTTTAGCTAGCTTTTATAAGAGATTTGTAAAAGATTTTAGTATACTAGATAAACTACCCATTAATGTCACGAACCGGAACGACATCGGGCACATGATAACCGCCGCATACCCGGGATAAGGATACTCATAGTACCCTTATCCTGACAATGCAAGGCTAACTGAATATCCTTTAAAAACATTTTGATAGCATAACGACTATATTTTGAAAACCCCAAAACTCACTTAAAACACCTGTAAATCAGTTTTAAACGCACTTCTATATTCACATTAAAACTCTACCGCAACTTCTAGACTTTTAAGTCCACTCAAGAGCAATCTCAACAACAGTACAAAAGGTTCATACATAAGGTCATTTACAAACCACAAAACAGTCAAGAGTTAGTTTACAAAATCATAAGGCATATCTACATAATCATGAGCCACTATACAACAAAAGTACAAAATAGAGACTACCCATGTGCGGTAATGCCCCAAAAATGTCAAAAGACCCTACGATCTACTCGGAGCTTCAAGCTCACCAAATTAACCTGCAGGGTTGGAAAGCATATATCGCAAATGGAACCCAGTACACACCAAAATTGTTGAGACCCGATCCCGGAGCCCAGTCGTACAGTGCTGGGCCCCGTACCGGAAACCCAACTATTCGAAACGGAAGCAAAGACGGAGGCCGTTGGGCCC
>JANIPN010000007.1:24522508-24548690 GCA_027478595.1 Erythroxylum anguifugum
TGAAATCACACGGGTCGTGTAAAAATCACACGGACCGTGTAAAATTCACACAGTTCGTGTGATTCCAGTACAGGAGCTTCATTTTCACCCGAAGGTTACACGATCTGACCGTGTTGGATCACACGGTCAGTGTGTTTTGACCCCCGAAAACTACAGAATTTTAATTTTTGGTCTCCATGAAAGTTGTATCCCTAGATGTCTACTTTCTAACCGTCTAAAACCTAAGTCAATCCGACACCTATAGTGAGAGTTATGGCGTTTGCGCCAAAGTATGTTCAATAGGAATAAGGATATGAACATGTTGGCTTAGTTTGGCCATAACACATTCTCCTACCTTCCCATAAAATGTTTTAGCTATTGGTTTCGAATTCAAGAAGTTTTATTGATAGAAAGTAAGTGGTCAGTTGGGAGAGCATGATTAGGTCATGAACATACTTTGAGTTTTTAAGCATATCTTGAGCTATAGATCTTTGAATGAGGTGGTTCTTGTTTCTAAATAAACTAGAGACTAAGAGCTACCATTATGAAGAATTCAATTGTGATTTCGCTGTGTGGCTCGCCCTTTGTGACTTGAGATGTTATGAGAACAATGTGGAACCGATGATGGCTTATGAGGGTTAAATGAATTAACCCTACAAGATAATATGTACATGTTTCATGATTTCCAAAGAGTGTTGGAAATTCAAAAAAAAATACTAAGGAGTAATGAAGAAGAATACGTTTCTTGATTCTGCAAGAGTTGGATTCCGGAATCGAGCAGGATCCAACAGTTACAAGAAACCACACTCAGTATTATGGTATTATGAAGAGTTGAATTCCGGAAGCAAGCGGGATCCAACACTAGAAGCTTCATACTCTGACATACCACATCGAGTTCCTTTTGACTACAACATTTTTTCCTATATATACACGCACAAAATTTTTTCCCTATATGTGTGTGTGTGTGTGTGTGTGTGTGTGTGTGTGCATATAACCTCCGAACTTTTACTATACATATATATAGAAAAGTAGCAACCAAAATTTTTTCCTATATATTTACACACATGACAACAAATTTATTTTGTAATTTGGCCATTCGGCCATCAAACTTTTTTCCTTTACATAAACACAAATGAACATCAAACTTTTTTCGTTTATAAATATACATACATGGCCACTAATCTTTCTTCATATAAATAAATAGTTAGACGGCTACCAAAATTTTTTCTTATATATATACATACATGGCAACAACAAAAATTCCTTTCACAGCCACAACTTTTTCTTATATATAATTACATATAGCAACAAAACATTTAGAATTTTTGTATGAACATAAATGGCTACCAAAAGTTTTTCCTATATATATGCACACACACATAGGCGACGAACTTTTATCATATACATGTACACTTATGATCACCAAACAATTTTATTATATATATATATATCTCATATATTTATATACTCACACACATAGCTATAAAGTTGTTTTCCTATATATATATACACACATGGGCACCAAACTCTTAAAAGCTAGTAATTTGAGTGGCTTAGTTAATATATCAGCCAGTTGTTCTTATTTCTGCAATACTTCAAATCAAATTTTCCATTGTTACTGTGATCTCTTAAGAAATAATACTTCACATCAATGTGTTTGCTTTGCCCATGTAACACATGATTTTTGGAAAATTTAATTGCTAAAATGTTGCCACAGAAAATTGTTGTAGCTTTTACTTGCTTGAATTGTAACTCTTTAAGAATTTTTCTCAACCCGATAGCTTAACAAGTACAAGTTGTTGCAATAACAAATTCAACCTCTATGCTTGACAAAGTGACATTTGGTTGCTTCTTTGATAACCATGAAATAGCCCCTTTGCATAAGCATATAACCCAAAGTTCTTTTTTTTTTCATCTTGATCTCCTATGTAATCACTGTCAGTAAACACTAGTAAATCTAATTAACACACACACACTTGTGTGTGTATGTATGTGTATACACTTATATCTACAAAAAAATTCCTATATATATATATACATAACTAAAAAATTGTTTTCATATATATATATACACACACACACACACACATAAACATGGGCACCGAATTCTAGAAAGCAAGTAATCTGAGTGGCTTAGTTAATATACATTCAGTTGCTCCTTATTTCTGCAATACTTCAAATCAATTGTTCCATTGTTATTGAGATCTCTTAAGAAATAATACTTCACTTTAATATGTTTGCTTCTTCCTTTAGCACAGGATTTTTGGAAAGTTTAATTGTTGAATTGTTATCACAGAAATTTGTTGTAGCTTTTACTTGCTTGAATTGTAACTCTTTAAGAATTTTCCTCAACCAGATAGCTTGACAAATACAAGCAACAAATTCAGCCTCTATGTTTGACAAAGTGACAATTGATTGCTTCTTGGATGACCATGAAACAACCCCTTTGTTCATCATAAACAAATAACATGAAGTGTTTCTTTTATCGTCTTGATCTCCTATATAATCATTGCCAGTAAAACGCTACTAAATTTGATTTCTTATCCTTATATGTGTATATACACGCTCATATATATACATATATATACACACACACACACACACACATATACACAGGCACCGAACTTTAGAAAGAAAGTAATCTGAGTGGACTAGTTAATGTAGCGGTTAGTTGTTCCTCACTTCTGCAATACTTCAAGTCAATAGTTCCATTGTTACTGAGATCTCTTGAGAAATAATACTTCTCATCAATGTGTTTGCTTCTTTCATATAACACATGATTTTGGAGAGTTTAATTGCTAAAATGTTGTCACAAAAAATTGTTGTACCTTCTACTTGCTTGAATTGTAACTTTTCAAAAATTTTCCTCAACCAGATAGCTTGACAAGTACAAGCAACAAATTCAACCCCTGTGCTTGACAAAGTGACAATTGGTTGCTTCTTAGATGACCATGAAATAGTCTCTCTACTCATCATAAACACATAACTCGATTTATCTAATTTATTACCCATATAATAGAACATCCTATAATCCTTGGTTCTTTGTAAATAACGAAATATTCTCTTGGCAGCTAACAAATGCATTTTGTTAAATTCTCCATATATCTACTAATTAAGCTTCATAGTGCATTGTGTCTAGTCTTGTTATAGTTAAATACGTTAAATTGTTTGTTTGTAAGTGTGCTATCCACCTTCATTCCTTCATGATCCTTTTTCAACTCTAATCTAAACTCGATTGGAGCACTTACAAAATCTCAATTTTGTATTTCAAACATGTTCAAGATGAATATGCTCCTAAGTATGCTATTATGACCTTTACTATATGATTTTTTTGAAATACTAGTCTTATGGGCCCTCTAATAACATTTATTATTCCCTAATGGAACCCAAGGGGGTGAATGGAGTGAATTCAAGATTATATTTAAAGGATACTAACTTACAAAAACAATGTCTACAAATTATCACAAATGTAAGAATGACATAAAATAAAGAAATGTAACTATGCTCGTAAACAATAAAGTAAAAAGAAAGGGAAAAGAACTATAAACCCATTTATAGTAGTTCGGCAAACAATTCTTACCTATGTCCACTCTTATGATTCGTTTTGGATTTCCACTATATTTTTTTTAAGGCAAAGAATAATCTTTGCACAACCTTTTAATTTTGACAAAGAGGAACCTCCTATGTAATTTTTCTCAAGGTAAAAAAGAACCTCAAACTACTTTAGATACTTCCAATATTATAATAATCACAAACTCCAATAATAGCTTACAACTCAAACTTGTTTACTTGACTATTTTTTTAATGCAAGTTTACTTGACTATTTTGATAATCACAAAAGGCTTATAATGAATGCTTAAATAATTGAAAAATACTTAGAAATATGTGTAAAATCACTCAAATGCTTCTTAAAGCTAAAATCAATCAAAAACACCTATTTATAATGTTTGGGACCCTTCCTAACTATTAAAGCCAAGAACTAACTATTACATGGCTATATGCAATATATTAGTCGATCAGTATGTATTAAAAGCTCTAAATTCACTAGTTATTAGAATACTGGTTGACCAATGTGGAATCAACCAATGTTACAACAAACTCATGGTATATCAAATTTATCGACTTTAACCTATATTGGTCGATGACTAACCATATAGACCAATCAATTACTCCAAAAATTTGATTTTAACAACTTCAAATGTTTAAACTCAATTTCAATTGATGCAATTATGAATTGAACTTCTCAAAAATGTTTCCCAAACTTTGTTTGAAGGACTTTTATATTAGAAACAAAAGCTTCAATGCCTCTTAGTGAATAGAAAGAATCATGCATTAAAATAAAGTGAAAACTTTATACGTAACTCGCCTTTTAAACTATATAAAAAAATCAAGATAAGATTACAATAAGTAATACATAAAATAACCTTGATGTATCTTGATCTTTTTTCTTGACTTGATCTTGATATTTAAGATTATAAACTTTGTCTTTTCTTTTATAATCCTTTGATACAATAATATCTTGTTCTCATATTCCTTCTCATTAGCATTAAATTCATTAATAGTACTTATGTTTTATTACCATAAAAACATTTATTACAATCTCCCTTCGTTCAACATATTGATCTCCAAAAGTAACTTTCCTAAAACATTGTTTAATGCCAAAATGTACTCCCCTCAACTAGGTCTCTCATTCTAAAGTGCATAGACATCAATCCCACCTTGCTTCAACTAGTGTTCTATTTAAACCAAAGATTGCTCCAACTTAAAGATCCAAGACCTTAAGCCTTCAGTTTGGTACCCTGAAAACTCTTATCTTGTTAAACCTTGCCTATTATAGGTTGCATCCTAGAACTTATATTTAAGAACTCTCTTATCTTCTTCCATCTTTTGATTTCTTTGTCTACTAATGTAACTGCAATATTCACTAGTATATATGACTTTTCATTTTTTTTTCCTTCTAATCAATGCAAACCTTATGATTGAGTCACATACTGTCTTTACAAATCAACCTACTTAAAATCATGAACTTTGAAATTAATTTTATAGTATTTATTTCTTAATTAGTCCTAATCGTGATTTGGGTTAAGCAATTTACATGAATTCAAAAAACAAGAAAAATATGGCAATTAATGGAGTCTTGACTCAATTTTTTTTCAACCTGCCGATCAGTCAAACAAAAACGATATCATGTTAGTCAATTAATCTTCAATCAATGAATAAAATAGTATAATTTTATAAGTTTTGATACTACGACATCATTTTTACTTAAACTAGTTTAAGTCACACCCACCTTTCCTAGTGCGAGTCCAAGTCCAAACTTAGACTCAAGTCACGAACCAAGCCGAATTAACATCCTATAGCAGTCATTCGTAGACGCTTAATGGAGGCACTACACGTGTTTCGTTCTTCGTAGTCATCTGTTTGTTAAAACAAAGTCACCTTCGCCCCAAGTACAACGTTGTTGCTCCAGCTCGACTGCCGGTTTCATCTTTGTCACTTTCACCTGCCATTTGTACCGTATCAGCTTTCCCATTCTTGATGCTGCAATGTTATCGCTGAGTTTGAGAGACGTCATACTGATTTATCTTCTGAACACCCGCGCACTTATAATGGTCAATGTACAACACCAAATTGTTTGCTTGCAGTTTTAACAATTTAACATCTATAAAACTGGACGATTACGTAATGCCTTGCATCCTCTTGTATTAAGCTTTTTCCCTATGAATATGCATGGGGGAGAATTTTTGATGCTTTTCCTTACTACCAACATTATTTTCTTTCAATAAACAGCCCTTTGCTGAAAGTCTCCTGATGGCTGAATTCATAACTGAGCCTTCAATAGCCCACAATATTCTGCTAGACATGTTTGCTAGACTCTGTGGTGAATCTCAGACTTCTAACAGATCTTGTCGTGAAATGCCTCCGAAGATGGCACACAAAAAGGGATGAGAAGTGTCCTCTCGAGGTTGATTCAAACTTCATTCAAATTATCTGTTCTGGTTGAAAAGAACTGTTCCACTTTATCAAGGAAACTTCTAGGAAATCTAGAATGCAGCATTGTAGACATGTCAGAAACCAACGGCTTGTGCTTGGAAGAAATCTCTTCTGTTGTTTTTGTTGCTCTGCATCTTATCTTGCCAATTTTGCTGTTGTTACCAAGGGCACTACCTCTGGTTGAAGCAACTCGGCCAGTCTTTGTAATAAAACGATTGGATCTCATAGGAATGTCTGCCTGACATTTTTTTGGTTCAGGGAGCTGTTGATTACTTTCACAAGAATCTTCAGCTGGAAAATTATCTACAGCAGGACCATACTGAACTGTCGGCGAAGCATTTCTGCACGATCTTAACAAGGAAAGTAGCATATCCATACTTATTTCTTGCAAAACAACATCCTTATTCTGCTCACACCCATAGCAAGCAGCAACAAGTGTGCCGGTCAAAATTGGCATCAACTCTGGATCACTGAAAAACACAAACGGGAGATCGCATACCTGTTTTCGTCCAGTAAAACAATTAGATTTCAAGAATAACACCATTCTTATACACCTAAATGAGACCATCACTGACCTTGTGAAGTATTGTAGGACTTTTTCCCCATCTAAGAACAGCTTGATTTCCATTGTGGAACAGGGCAAAATAGCTAAGGAGCGAAAGAGATTCTAGCAGAAGTACCCCAACCTGAAAGTAAATGTGCAGAAGAGAATTAACAGATGGCCATTTTACCTGTAACAATTTCAATTCATATCCAGACACATACAACTACATCTTTAGATTCTTATCTAACCAATGCTCTGTTTCTCTGTAAACCTTGTTCTGTACAGTTATGCATACATAAAACACTGCTAGTCCTTTCCTCATCACTCAGGAAAGTATCAAGCTTGTAACCCTTGAATTTGGTCCAATGTTAATTTTAGTCATCACACTTGAAAAGAAATTCAATTGAACCCTTCAACTAGGAATTACAGGAAAGCATTTGGATAAATTAAATCCATCAAAAGCCAACAAAATAATGCTAAACAGAATTAAAAACATAACTGATGTAGATATACAAATTTTCATTTCAAGCTTTGGATGAATTAGTATCCTTGAATTATAATAACCTACTGCATTAACAGAGTTAAAGGATCATGATTGATGTAGACGCTTTAAACCAAGGTGGAAAACATTTTCTAATGTGTTTTCTCTTTGGTGCACCCAAATTGAGTTGGTTATCTTCAAGCTGTAAGCAAATTTAATGTTCATATTTCTAGATCCATTCTTCTATGTATTCTTTAGCTGCCTGTGAACAAACTACATTAAATCTGTTAAGGAGCAAATGCTTCATTGTCTGGAATTACCAAATTAAGGGGTTAACTGATCCAGTTATAATTTCAATGTCTATTCAATCCAAGTTTAAGGGGTTCAAATACATTTTCAATCACTGTTGATTACTATAAAGAATAAACATGTAGTCACCCAAAGACACGAAAACAGGTCACTAAGCTGGATAATCTGGCTTAGTAAATAGAAGAACAGAGATTTCCAAAATTAGGTATGTGTCTTGTCTGTACATCAAGTTCATTTTCCACAGACATCTTATTTGTGACATCATATTGACCACATCAATTACCTGATCGTTAGCTACTTTCCATTTGCCGGTGCAATGAGAAAGAAGAAAACTCATCAAATGGAAAAGTTCCATCTTCAGATCTGGTCTAGCCTGTGGAAGTTTACAAAATGATATCGAGTCAAAGTAGTTGGAAAAGATTATTAGACATGTTAATTACAAATTGGTCAAATAAATTCAGACAACCCCCTACTTCTGCAAGATCCATTTTGTTTCATGAAATTAGCAGACTTACCAGCATTCTCTGTATAAAATCAATGTCCAAAAGAGCCAAATTATTCAAAACCTTCAACACTCCAGTTGCCACCTCTTCAAAGTTTGATGGAAGGGCATACGAACCCTAAAAAAAGAAAGGATAAGAAATCTTCAGTAATCAGAGCAGAATGTTCAGGATTGTCTAGTGCAACAACAAAAAGCATCTAATGACAAGGTTGGCACAAATAAATGAGCATACATTATGAGAAGATAGTCAAAAAGGATAAAGACTAGACATTCAAGAGAAATCAGTACGCTAAAGTCCACATTTATGTTTGGAGTCAAAAAGTTGCAGTTATAATTGGCCAGCCTTTTAATAATACACTTTGGCAGTTTCTTCTGGGACTTTTAAAATGACAAGATAACATGTCAAATTGTCGAAAGATCAATGTATTTCCATTTTCCTTTTCTTTTTCTTTGGTATAATCTTTAGGAAGCTCTTGAAGATGGACCTTTGAGGGATTATACCCAAAAACTTCATCAAGAATTTTACCCAAATCAGAACAGTGAAATGACTGCTGTTAAACTGAATCACAAATCTTTAATAATGTATTAAGTACTAGCAAGAAGTCACCTGTTCAGAGGACAATCTATTGTTTGCTTGCAATAGCACTGATGTCAACAAGGATGGAAGACTGACTAATCCAGTTTCAGCTACAGCACAAAGAAGATAAGCCTTTGGTTGCTTCCCACTCGGTATTGTATTTCTTTTATGCTCTGACCCAACTTCAACAATAGGTTTATCATTCTTCTCCTCAACTGCTATCTTCTGACATTCAATGGAAAGATCTGTCACATTGACGTCCAACTCGTTGGAAGTACAGTTTGACTTCTTTTCACGATCTTTTTCTATGGATGGCAGTTCGTTACTCTTCACCCCACATGATCCATCCAATGGTCTGTCCTCTGATGCATCTTGAGAAGATAGGACTGTGCTGCCATTTAGTATAGATAGGGGAGACCTGTATTCTTCAGAGACAATATTGACTGAGGAAAGTCCGAAATCATAAACATCAGAAAGCTTGTTAATCGAAGAATATTCCCAGTTGATAGAAAAATTGGACCTAGGCCTGTATGTTAAAACAACCAACAGATTTATGCTAAGTATAATTGGAGAAGGAAATGGTGATCCTTCCACCTGAGGCCTATCGTAGAGTGCGAAAAGATCTCGCAGTCTGTGAATTACTTGGTAAGCTATTAACAACTCCAGTAAGCCGTCTCGCATTTGGAGCTCCCGTTGGTCAGAACTTGAATGGCCAATAACCATTGTGACAGTCCACAGGAAATTCTCCAATACTTCAGAGACAGATTCAAAATTTTCAAGTGATGTTTTGCTTGATGGTATGTTAGCAGTCCCAGGGACATTCAGAGATGCAGCAATTTTTATATAGTTCTCAAGGGCTGCAGACAGCATGGGAACGATTGGAGGTAGAAGATTCTGGGAGAGAAAATAACTCCTATTTGCAGGGGCAGATAGGACTACCCTCAAAAGTTTCAAGAGGTGTATAGTCACTTGGCAAGCTTCAGGTTTTGAAGTGTGTGAAGCAGGCAGTGCAGAAGCAATAAAGTCGAGCAAACCAGCTTGCCGAGAAGCCTGTAGCTCAGGGTCTTTTCCCTCCAAAAACTGTCACAGAAGTATTTTCACAAAAATATGAGATACAGAGCGAGAAAGCAATTACCTTTGACAATCCTACACATATGTGTGCATATAAATTCACGTCTATGAGCATGTCTTCATGTAGTGAACATTTAAATTTTTAAATTTTGACTTGTTAAATGTTAAATGAAGTCACCCCAAGTTGTCATTCCCTATGTTATTTCTCAAGACATTGAGCAAACTGTAATAGATGCAAATTCCTTACTGTACATTTTTCCTTAGATGGAATAGAAAATACCTATATTTGAAATGTCATTAATCCTGTTATCTGGGTGCATATTGCAAAAAATATTAATAAATTTTTAAACATTAGAGTTCTACCTTGATCATTTCAGCAGTTATTAAACCTATAGTTGCGGCCCCTTCTTTTCTTGCCTGCCTAAGTCTTTGAAGCTCCTGAAGCCACCTTCCAATTTTTGCCCTTGCAGTTCCTACTGTAGTTCTATATCCAATACCTGCATTTTCAGAACCAACTGCAGGCTCACTGAATTCATATTTCAGAGACATAAGTCTTTGGCGAATCTTTTTGATTCGTCGCTTCAGTGAATGTTGCAATGTGATGTTTCCTGTAGCAACAGTAGGACCTCCTGCCCCTGCAACACCATTATCTTGAAAATCTTCACAACTGGTTGGTGTTGATCGGCCTTGACAATCCTTATTTGTAGAGCGACGCAGGAAAGGTGAAGATTGATCCCTGGAATCCATAGAAGCTCTCTCCCGTATTTGCTCCAGGTAAAATTTGCGACGTTGCTCACTTTCATTGAGTCTCTCAGCTAATTTCTGAGCCAAAAGTTCAGCTTCCTCTTGCTGTGCTTTCGCTCTTTCTTCCCTCCTCCGAAGCTGTTCAATAGCTCGTGCTTCACGTGCTGCGCTTGATGCTTTGCGCTCCTCTTCTCTTCTAACCTGAGCCTCTTCCTTTTTCCGCTGAGTCTCAGCAAGCCGCTGTAACTTTTCAGCTTCAATGAGTTTCCTACGTTCCAAAACAGCTTCCTCTCTGGCCAAATCCTCTTTTTGTTTTGACTTCATCACCTGAAGTTTTTCAGCTCTCCTCAACTCCCAATCTTGAAGTTTCTGTCGTAACATAAGCTTCTTATTTTCTTCATTCAAGGAAGTAATGAAACGAACCTCATTAACTTTGCTACTTTCATCACCAGCTCTCCTTACAACTTGAGCAAGAAAAGCTTCATGTCGAGATTCACCACGCTGGTGGCGAGCATGCATTCCTTCTCGTAACTTCAAAGTACGAACTGCCTGCCACTCATTTACACGATTCAACTTTTCAGACGTTCGCTGAAGCTTTTGAACTCTCTCGTTTTCCAACTCATTTCTGATTCTCATAGCCCGTGCATGCTTTTCTTCTGCCTCCTTTTTCAAATCAATTGCATTTTTCTTTCTCTTTTCAGGAGACATAAGCTTATCATGCAAAATGCGAGCACGGTCAGCACTTTTTCTGCTAATGCCTGGTGAATGAGATATGCGAGAGGAGACACGAAAAGGAGATGTAAGTATTGCTTCCCAATTTCTCTTCTCTTTCCATGCATCCAGAGATTTCCGTGATGCTGAATTTCTCTTCTCTCTATCTTTGTCAAGAGCCAGAATTTGCTTCTTCAGGTGATCTGTAGATTTAGGGTTTTTCTCGGTAACATTTTCACTTGATGTTTTATCTTTCTTATGAAGAAATTTCTCTGCCTCAGATTCTCTTTTGCTTTTTCCAGAACCTGACACATTACAAGCATCCCTAGAAGCAAGCTTAGACAAATTGGCATCAGATAAGGGCCTCTCAAATTCGACATTCCGCCTCCCACCATTGACACTCCCTTGAGTAATGTCAGAAACCCCACTTTGTCTCCTAGACTTCACCATTGATTCCCTGGAACTGGAAGCTGCATCACTTTTCCTGGACAATTTATTCACATTATCAGCAGATACATGGAGACTATTAGAGCACTCAAGCTGCTGGGAACTTGCTTTGTTAGCTCTTTCTTGTTGAATTTTCTTGAAAGCCTCCAGTGATGAAGACAGTATTGCAGCTCTATGAGGTGAAGTTGTCATCCTCCGAACCTGCAAAACATGGAAGCACCTACCATTTTCAAATAATAAAGCTAGGTAAAACAGTATCATACGGGAATACATAATCTAGTCAACCTAATATTAGAAAGTACAAGAAAACATGAGTAATTATTTATCCAAACTACAACTTAAACCCTCAAACAAGATACATATGTGCAAAAGTTTTTCAGGGTCACATGCAGGTGAGGTACCCCAGACCAATAACATGGTTTGAAAAATAACCCACTGCATTCTCGTTAGAAAAACTGTTGACCATGTATCCCTCTATTTCATCATCAATTGACTATAGTAACATATTATTTTTTTCTGTGGGGAAACTAAGTAAACAACACTCAACTTTACAGGAGTTTAGCATGAATAAAATGCATGAACTGTATTGTCAGCACACTATCAGTATCCATACAAAATTAGCTAATCAAAATCAATGTGACACGTGCCAAGTCATTTTGCAGCAAAGCACATCAAGCCAAGATCAAGATAATTTTTAATATTCAGTTTAATTTGTAGATACTTAGGTATGTCAGGGAACGAGGCACACATATACATATATATAAAGAATTAGGAAAAAAAATTTAGAAGATGACTTAATATATGACATGACTCGTTAATTAATTTACTGTTAATTTAAGATGGAAGCTAATAACAGGCAACTATTGAAAAAAAATTACCGTTTACATATTTATTCATAAAACTAAGCTCAAGTTACACATGAGAATTCTGGTTAAGTTCAAGACCTTTTACAAATTTTACCATTTTGTTGAATATCTCCACCACAAAATTTTTTACTTCTGTCTTAGCATTTTCTCGTTCAACTATTGCCACCTAGAATCATTTTTGGAGACAAGATGCCCATCTATGTCTCACTACTACTACTAATATGAAATAGTCAAAAGAAAGAGAATTAATATCATCGAATAGTCATCTGAAAAATAATGGGAGACTAGTCCTTAAGGTATCGTGAAATGCAAAAGGATACATTGAACTCAAAGGAAAAATCCATGAGTATTTCAGCCAAGTCATTCTAGTTGTTTGTTTTACCTATTTCTAAAGAAATGTATGTGTGGAAAAACTCCATTAGTTTTGATGGTAACATTTGCTGACTTAGCATAATATCAAGCAATGAAATTAGAAATTCATATGACAAGCAGGAAAGCATTTACCTCCCATGAGAGAGCATGGGGCCTGCGATGATCTGACTTCAAAGTAATTGATGCATCAATTGATTGAGAAGAGATCCTTTTAATATTATCAAACTCCTGAACCCGGGTTGTCAATTCTTTAAAATCAGACGCAGCTTCTTCAAGAACAAGAATGGCTTCCTTCGTCTGTTCAACATCACACTCTAGCTCACAAAGCAGATATAGTTCATCAACAGCCCTATTAAGATTCTCAAATAGAAAGCACCAAAGCCGTTCCCTAAACCTTTCTTTGCTTTCAGCAGCTTCATCTTCTCCCAAAACACTTACCTTCAACAGTTCGTCACAATCCACTCCCTTAAGGAAACCCTCTTTTTCTTCAACTAAGGCTATTACACCAGATTCTACTGGAATTTGACTCTCAATTTTTTCATTTGCACGTGACTGACCATCTTGTGTAATCCCCATTGTGATTAAGTTTCCAACTGCAACAGGTACTTCAGAAATTGGTGATTCTTTTGCAGCACATGTGACAGCCTGCACAGTTTCAGCCTCCCTAGAGTTTCCTCCACCAGTCTTTTCTGGTGTAAGTATTGCATTATCATGAAAGATCATAGCTGTGTCTGATTTCTCACAAGTAACCTGTGGTTCTGAAATTTTAGATTCATCTACCTCGGATAAAAGGGGGAACACATGTTCTGTCACCATTCCTGCCTCTCTGGAAATTTTTAGCCCACCGTTTTCATCAAGAAGTGACTTACTGTCCTGCAGAACGACTACTGAATTGTTATTAGTAACTGGTAGTTCAGCAATTTTTAACTCTTTAACATCAGAGATAGCAGTAGGCACCTCAAGTTTTTTGCCCGCATGTTCACAGGACTTTGAGGAACTTGAACGACCATCATCTACTGCTTTAACTTCCTTGAAATCTTGAAGATCGATGAGATAAGTGGAATTGCTATTCATTTCTGGAGATTCCACGCTCTGTGCTGAGATCTCAAATAAGCCTTTACCATTTTCTTCAGTAGTGCTTTCCTTATTAGTCAATGAATCAGTACAGATATCTAAGAGAATTGATGTCTGCACCACATCATTCTCCAAATCATCTTTATTAGAAGAAGTCAAGTTGCTAAAGTTCTCAACCTTCATAGCAACCGCATTATCATTTCCAACATCACACTGTTTTATATCAACTTGACAACTCTTTC
This sequence comes from Erythroxylum anguifugum, assembly GCA_027478595.1. Classification (NCBI taxonomy): domain Eukaryota; kingdom Viridiplantae; phylum Streptophyta; class Magnoliopsida; order Malpighiales; family Erythroxylaceae; genus Erythroxylum; species Erythroxylum anguifugum. The sequence continues at coordinate 24,536,422 of JANIPN010000007.1, forward strand.
CATGATGTGATAATAAAACATCATCCTCTAAATCACCCCATTTGATTTTGGGAACCGATTCGAGCTTATCTGTCTGCAATTTCTGAGAATCCCCGACTGTAGGATTAGAATGACTAAAATAAGATTGCAAAAACTTGAAGCCTCCACTACTTTTACTATCCTGTTTAAACATTGAATTATCAGCACCAGACACATCATTTTGATGGTCAATTGAGGAAGAACTAGTACTAGCAGAATGAAAATCTTCGCGTGTAGTGCGATTTGTCACTGTCTTTTGCGCCTGCGACCCACACTTTCCACGCATATTACCACTCCTCTCATTCAATGAGGGTTGAGTAAGTTGAAAGCTAGAACCATTTTTTCCTGAAAATCCCCCAGCCCAACTCCGAACAGAAGCTTTTGCACTAGTTCTATGCTTCTAAAGCAAAAGCAAGGAAAATTATAAAACAAATTAGGACAAAGTTTGGGGAACCAAAGAGACTGTTTTCTTTCTGAAGAACCCAATCAATGCGTTAAGCATAACACACAGAGATACAAAATCAATTACATGTGAAGTAATATAAACAAAATCTCAAACAACCAAGATAGAGAAACAATTCATTTACTTCAATAACAAATCAAAAGCACTGCAATCAATAAATTTTCAAAAAACAGAATAAATGAAATATCATGACTTTTAAGACACTTGTTCAAGGAAAGAGCAATTGCTTTACCTCTAATAGGCATAAACAGAATCCAATTGAACAAAAATTTAACAACCGACTCTTTCTGCGTTATACATGGATGAGGTCCGGAACAAAACATTAAGTCCCCAGATGATACTTCCGTAGTTAAATGAGCATAAAATTGACAGTAGCTAACAAACAGGTACAAAAATATTTAATCTTCTAGATGTAGCCTTAATCTATCTAAGCTTCATTAGTGAGACAAGATACCCCTAGGGGATAAGACAATGGTAACACACTATAGCCAAGATTGCAATCAACTAACTAAGCTTTGTTGAGTTGCCCGTTTCGTGTCATAGAACTAAAAGAACTTGAACACCCAAAATTCCATCTTAATATCAGTTTTTTTTCTTCTTATTTATCAGCTTTTTGAACAACTAAAAGAGATAAAAGATAACCAACACAAAGATCACCAAATTCGGCGGAAAATTATGACGGGCATCAAAGACATGGACCATAAAGTTGGACCTTTTTAACTTCAAGCCATCCTGAGCCTTGATCATCCACCAACTCCTCACTGTTCTCCATAACCAACTAGCAAAAACACCTTTCAGAGACCAAGAGAAATGAAAGAAGAAAATCAGAAACAGTAAAAAATCCCGCGCTTTCCATAAAGAACCCAAAATTTCTAAAATCTGAATGTTAAAACCTCCCGATTAGTACAACAAGATGCAAAATTGATTGATCAATCAGACGCGATCATACGTATCAGAAACCGAAGGAGTAGAGTAAGTGTTAAGAAAGGGTGGAAAGTTTGGAGTTTGACATCACTTAATACGGCAGATTATGGTTCTTCCCAAAAATTCCAAGGGAAAGAAAAACTCAGCCGTCGAAATGACAATAACTAATAACCATGGGCTATGTGAATCACCATGAAGAAAATAAAATACGAATTAGCTCTGTATGATGCGAATTTCGCATGAAAAGAAGAAAAAAAACAAAAAGAATTAAAGTCATGCTCTCGAGGGAAGAGACTGAAAAACGACAAAAGTTTCAATCTTTTCTAGGGCTCTTTTGATTTTTGATAGCGATGACCATGGAGGGAACCAAGGAAGCGGCCTCTTTCGTACCAATAAAGAAGAATATACCAAAATACCCTTGTTCTTTGATATTTTTCTGTTTGCGCTTGAAATTTGGGTTAGTTGCTGTTCCTTTGTATCGAGTTAATTTTGATTCACCGAGTTAGTGAAATTGCTACTGATTCAACTGAAATTAGTTGAATTGCTTGTTCGTGATGATGGGGATAGTCTTTCCACGTAAGCTTCGTTGACAAAATTGGAAAGAGTTGGTTCTGATCTTCGTTAGTCTTTCCACGTAAGCTTTGTTGACAAAGTTGGCAGAGTTGGTTCTGATCTTCACTAGTATCATAAGAAAAAAATTTAGATATTTTGATTAGATTGCGTCTTAATACTTCAAGGGATTATGGAAAAGGAGGAAGGAGGAGTTTAAACTTTAAAGACAGCAGTAGCAGAAAATTACTCCACGTTGAAAGCTTGTGAGAGCATAATGCAAGCAAATGAAATCACTTGTTTCAGAATTGTTGTGTCAATGCTGTTCCATTGCATCTGATCCATATATTTTTGTAGGTCCCATATAAATATATGGGCCAGATGCAATGGAACAGCACTGGCACAACAATTATGGAACAGGTGATCTATTCCCATCTCTCTTGGAGGTTCCATCCAACTTCATTAGATTAATCCCTTCTATTAATTCATAAGGTTATGACCCCGTTGGTTGTTAACTGATCAGCTAAAAAATAGTTGATTGATCCAAATCAGCTAATTGACTTTATAAAAAAATTGTTTGAGTTGTTTGTTTATAAGTTGGTTAGGTTGGCTAATTCAACCCAGTTAGTTGATTTTGAAGAAGCTCCTTTATAGGAACGTTTTAACATAATCAGCTCTGATAGTTTTTATTTTAATGTCAATTTTTACCTTTTTACGCTTTACTCTTTAACCGTCTCATTTCTCGTTTTCTCTAGAGTCTTATTCCTTTCCTTGGTTATTCCTTATATTTCTCAAATTTCTTGGTTCTCACGATAAAACCAGATCAGGCAGTTTACGGATGTGTTCAGATCTTAGACGTTCACGCTATCTGCTGTTTTAGTTTGTTTTGTAGCATCTTCCAAAGGATTATTCGTCTCGCAAGTTTACCCAAAGGCAAGGCAAAAGCGATCTTGTTTAACTTGCAGAATACTGAACCAAATTGCATGAAATTGGTGTCATTAGAAACTTAAGACATAAAGAAACATTTGTTTAAAAGAATATATTGCCTAAATACCTCATTTTCTTTGTCAAAATGGCCATGCAAGATTGATCTAAAAATTTGTTTTGAAAAAGTTGGATTGATGCTTGAATAAGGGATCATCAGGTAGTGTACGATTGTGAAAAAAAGGAAACATAAGAGTTGTACGATCGTGCTTCGTGACAGAGAGGAAAAATCAAGGAGTTGCACGAAGCACGATCATGACAGGGAAGAAATATTAGGGAGTTGCACGATCGTGCACAAGCACACACCATCATGACAAAGAGGAAACAACAGGAAGTTGCACTATCGTGCACAAACACAATCGTGACATAGAAGGTGCACTACTATTCGATGGCTTTCAATACTCTTCACTCTTTTGACCATAACTCCTTCTCTGGGCCTTCGATAGACTTGAAATTTGAACCACAAGCTCCTCACACATTGTCCTTTTTCTCCACCAAATTTCATTGTCATCTGAATTCACTAGGAAATGATTGGTAAATGGTTGATTGAGGAACTTAGGATTTTCTTCTTATCATACGACTTTCCAACATTTTGCAGTGGTTAATTTTCCCTGGTTCGACTCATGTTAGTATTTATTATATAGTCGCAATTGCAACAAAAAATAACAATGTAATGATATTGAAAATAAATATAACATAGGGCTTTAAATTGCTAAAAAGTTATTTAGTTGAACAAAAGTTAAGTTTCAACCTTATTTTATATAACTAAACAAAATATTTAAACTTCAACATAACCTTTAATGTGTGGCAGGAAACTTCCTCACCCACTATGCAAATCATGCTCATATTGATCTTCACCACCTTCATTTGACTCACCTACACCTTCTTGCCTTTCCATTTCTTCAAGAATATTTGCAGCAGTTTGTGCATCATTTCCGGTTGCACGATCTTCTCCATAGATCTCAGTCAATTCATTATAGAAAGGAAAGTTCTTTCTTCAAAATTAAGCAACATCTTTGTGACTCTAACAAGATGAAAAAAACAACATCAATAATTTATATAAATGACAAGAAAGTAGTTAAAGAAAATACTTCAAATAAGTTAAAAGTTTAGTATTTACACTTAAGTAAGTCACCACCGTGCTAGTCACAGGGGTGACTTAATTAGTCACCCCGTGCGTGGCTAGTCACAGGGTGACTTAATTAGTCACGCTCGTGCATGGCTAGTGACTTAACTAGTCACCTCGCGCAAATTCATGGATACTAAAATGAAACAAAGGATTTGAAGTATGCTTGAAGTAAATGAAGTTTTGTAACTTACATGATTTCTTTTTACAGTTTAATATAAACATAATTGTTATACTAAAGCATTTTACGAATTTTTTTATGACTTGTTTCAATTACTAATAACACCATTTATTCAATATTCAATTTGAAATTCACTATAATTAAGTTAAATTATGATCAGCTATTCTAAAAAAGTTAAGTTATACAGTAGTGGTTTACATCACAATAGGTACTTACGTGTTCATCTAATATCTCTTTACATATATACTGTTATATATATTCCTTTACTTATGCTTGAGATTATGTAATACTATATATGCCTTACATTTATTTCTTTTCAACTTTAAGCCTTACTTTATATTTTCATATCTAAAAACCAACAACAATTTATCAATGCTCTAACAAGTTTGTCGATGATAAAATTCTATTAAGACCAGTAATAATCTTCTCTCTGAAGATGATTAACAAATTTTCCTATCTTCCACAACAAAAAGATAACGCAAGGAACTAGTCTCTTCAACTACATTCATACCATATATAGCCTATTGAAAGAAATAAAAATTTTGTCCATGGCTAAATTCATTTATTATTAATTTTAACTACTAGTGATCTCCTCTTCTAGTTTTTGCTCTAATGCAAATTTATCTGGGAACAAACTCTTCTAATAAGTGTCATAATCCAGATAACGCAAACACTCTACAATCTATGTTAATGTCACACATAACCCATCTTCAACATAATTCTTATCACCCAAATAACTTAGACACCCTTCAATCATATCAATTAGCAATTAACACGTCCCAAGCAGTTCAGATGATTTTTCACTCCAACTTCAAACAAGTTGATGCAAACACATTTAAATGAATCATGGACAATGAGTGGCTAAGGGACAATGATTGATGGAAGATGGAGATTATAGATAAAAACTATTCACAGCTTTGCACATCAAACAACCGATTTGCTTTTGCAAACATAACAACCTAGATCCATGATCATGATTTAGGAAAATGAAAAACAGAAGACTTGTGCCCTCTACCAGTATTTGGTTTCCCTTTACAAATGGGTCAAGTTGGGTTTACAAGAAAATTTGAAGAAACAAGCAATTACTGGCGACAAATGTTGGGGGAAAGTTATAATTTTTTTAAAGTCACGTTCTCATAAGTTATTTTACACATAAACAACTAATGTTACCAAACATCTCTAACAAACAGCTATTGTAATCCACCGGTCAAATCAGCTATCAACTAATAGCTGATAGAATCAGCTAACAGCTAAATACAATCAGTTGATTATCAAACAGGACATATATTTGTATAAGCCTCATAAGTTTACTTTTTTTAATCAGAATATCCAAGATTTATTTCACAAAAATAGCTTTTTTTTTGTAAAATATAAAAGAATTGACGGCTCTCCCTCTACTGTGACATAGCCTATTTAATTTTATATTTTTACAAACAAAATTTGGGTCACCAGTTCAAAATTGAAAAATAAAATGTTGTATGTCTTGATAATTTTTTAAAAATTGTTTGAAGATTTTTAAAAATTCTCTTTTAGTAACTTCTAAAAGACGTTTTTTATAATTGCACATGGGGGGATTCCATTCTCGTGATTATTTCTATGTTCGTTTATGTTAATTTACGTTGTAAGTTGTTCAACGTACGTGGATACAAAAAGGTGAGAAGTCACTGCCACTGTCTGGAGCCAAGCCGGATTTTAATTACAACAATTATATTTTTTTATTGACACGTATTCCTCCTATATTGCATAGTAATGCTCATCGCAGAGGGACGGAGCCCCAGTGGGAGCAAGTGGGGGCATTCCATTGATTCCAAAATATTTTACATAAAAAATTATTATTTTAAATTTTAACTCATAAAAAAATTAAAATTTTGTGTCTACTATTTTTTTTTTTTGCCTCCAGTAAAATTTTGCCCCTACTCAAAAAATGTTCTGGATCCGTCCCTGTCACCGTGCATTCTCAAATGTAAAGTATGTGCCCAGATAGTTGCCGCAAAGGTAGGCAACGTTTTCTTATTACATTCCCTTTTCTCAGGAAGGTTATAACATGTCGGTGTCATTGTCTTGGCAGAATCGGAAACGTAAATATGTATGTATGGTGGTTAGGAAAATGACGAGGTCCAACATTTCTTGAATAATCAGTAGAAACTAAAATATGAGTTTTAATTAAAAATAAGTTGGAATAAGTGGAGACAGTTATAAAAAACGTCTGTAAGTACCACTTGGATTGAGTTTTGTTCCTTAGATCTGACTTATTGACTAATCTAAGTAATTTATCTGATTGCTTGCATTAGTTGTGAACTATCCCATGCACATTCTAAAATTAATGATTCTATATTCCACTTACATAAAAAAAATAAATATATACTCACTTTTTCTTGATCAACAGGAAAGGACGGTACGTAAAACTTAAGTAAACAAAGATTCAGACACGACCAAAGTACATGACCAAAAAGGACCGCAATATATCCATCAACCCAATTCCTACCTCCTTTTTAAAGATACATATGAGGTCAAGATTTAAAGACAAACATGATTTTGAGTTTAAGTGTGCTTAAAGTATGTTAGAAATATGAATAACTAATTGTGGTTAAGTGTTCATGAATTAAGTTAAAGTAAATGAAGGGTTATGAGTTACATCTTTTGAAATTCAAGAGTTTAGTATGTTTAGTTATCTGTTAATGTATGGGTATATTCAGAGTTTTAGAATTACAAGAGTCTAAGCATACTACTATATATATATATATTGTGATTATTATACTACAAGTATGTTTTGTTATAATTCTCCATCTCCTTGTAATTCCTTTAGAGCGAACACTTGTTTTTTTTTTCCAATAAATTGATATCAGAGTCATAATACTAGAAATAATGATGAATGGCAATATGATTTATTTCCAAGTTCCAAAGCTTACAAAAGGGATAGTTGGTACATTTGTATAAACGCAGTATTTTGAGCACATGATGTAATATGAGGTTTGTCAAGATACATCTACCCTCACATAAGTCTATAAAGATCTTTTGTGAAGGACCAAGAAGAAGAATCAAAAAGTTGTATCTCTTATTTATCAAGCATTGGATGAGGTCACATTTGAGAAGGTGTCTACTGATATTAGTGAAAGCAATTATGGGAAATGCTTCAAGTAGCTTGTAAAGGAAAAGGGAAGGTAAAGAAAGTTCACCTCTAGAATTTAGAAGGTGAATTTGAAGCTCTTTATGTAATATCTTAGTTCGATAATTGTACTGTATAAATGTTGTACATTAATTTTATAAACTGTGCTCTATTTATGGTGTACTAGAGTCATTTAAGCATTTAAATGTATTATTGAGGTTATAACAAATATCACGGATGTACCAAAGATGGTTCTGAACTCGACCGAAAATTTCTCAAATTTTTTTTTGAAAACTTTGAAAAGCTACGGAGTGTGTCTAAACGAATTTTAAAAGCCTCGAAATGTACTTTGAGGATTTAGGCAATACTTTTCAATGAAATCCGGATGATTTTATGGATGAATAGTGAATTCGGGTGAATAATATTTTTGGATGAACGCTTGAATGGCGATTTTGGGGACCTAACCCTGAAAATTTGAAACATACCCAGAATAGGTATTAGAGTTTAATGATACTAAAATGGTTTGAAAATAACTTCGTTCGAATGAATTTCGGAAGTTCCGAAAGTTTAGGATTAAAATGTCTTTTTTGGAAAATAAGGGAAATTGAGGATTTTAAACCCATTTGAAAGTTTTTTAAAGCATCTAATCAATAAGCATTAACCCTAATTCGAGTATTTTATGGTCAATTTGATGATAAGACAGTTGTGAAATATTTTCAGAATTTAATTCAGTTAATTGGTGAATTAAATGCATTAAAGGGTAATTTGATCTTTTTATATTCATTAAAGGGCAATTTGGTCTTTTTACAAGAAGTTAGTGGAATGATGAGTCATTATAAGAGAACCAATTAAATGGTGACAAGTGGCATGGGTAAAAGTGTAAATATGAGACATTTTGGTAAAGTTGTAATTATAAGATGTTATGAAGGATAAAGGTGTAATTATAATGGAAATGGGGAAAAAATTGTAATTCAACAAAGCCTTCATCTTCTTTAAACATTGGTGGCTAGCCATTGATGAGAGAAACGCACAGAAAGAGAGAAAAAAAAGAAAAGAAATGAGAAAGGAGAAGAGAGAGGTTCGACTATGGCGATAAAGGAGTAATCCAAACCATTTTTCATGCTCTTCTACCTCCAATCAAGCGTCTAACAAGATTTCATAGCTATCCAAGTGAAGAGGAAGAAGAAAATGGGTAAGTAAGCTTACTTATCTTGTTGAAAAAAATTCGATTTGTTGGGTTATAGATTATATTTGGATTTGATAGTGTAAATTGCACCCTTTTGATGTAATATCAATGTTTTATTACATTGGAAGCAATTAGGACAGGAAAATGAAAAATAATTCATTTAGAATTGGTTTTGGTTGAAATTCGGCCTAGAGTGCTTGATTTTATTAAAAAAAATTGTTAATGATTTTTTTTGGCTTAAATATGTGTTTTAAAATGTCATGGGAGTGAATTTGGATTGGTTTTAAGTGTTAGAAAACAAATAAAATTGAATTGGAATTGAATCGGAAGAGTTTAATGTATACTATGCTAAGTTTAACCTTAAGGACATTTTTAGTATAAAAATATGGTTATGAGGTAATAACCATGTGAATGTGATAAAGGATGTGGAGTGTGTTTGGAAAGTAAAGAGGTTGACATGTTTTATGGTATATTTAATTGAAAAATGTATTAAGGAGTTGAATGTATTGGTATTAGGTACCCCAACTGAAGGGTTTTGAAGTAGTGAAAAGGAAACTAGCAAGATGTGAGTGCGTTTTAATTGGTTTATATGAGTAAATTATTTGCAAAAGAATTGATGACATATGAGTATTCTTTAAATTGATTTTATGCAAATGATTTCTATTTATGGAGATTAACAAGTTGTCAGTGTATTTTAACTGTTTTATATAACTTAATTCTTTGTAAAAGAATTGATGACATATGAGTGCTTTTTAAATTGAGTTTATGCAAATGATTTTCATTTGATCATGAAATGAATATTTATACTGAGTTTAATGCAAATGATATTTTACAAGTAAATATTGTTATCATAAGTGCATGCTTTGGCAATATACGAGTTTTAAATTGAAAGTTAAATTTTATATGATTGGGAGTTATATTGAAATAATTCAATTATGAATCCTCCCATACTTAATTTAGAAAATAAAATGAGTCGTAAATGTAAGAGTTGCTTTTGCCTATGGTACACCTCTAGACTTTATACATGTTATTATACTGGTATATTTATAACGATTAACCTATTACGAGTAAGCGATGTAGAACTAGCTCCATAAATAGTGGTTAACCAGTCACGAGTGAGCGATGTAAAACTAGTTTTGTCACTTGTTACGGGTAAGCGATGTAGAACTAGCTCCGTAACTACCGGTCTATAGCGGGCAACCTGTTATGGGTAAGCGATGCAGAACCAGCTCCACTATTAAATAGTGGTTAACTAGTCGCAGGTAAGCAAAGTAGAACTAGCTCCGTAACTTTATGCCTAGTGTACCATATGGTAAAGAAACTTATGGTGGGCTATGTTGAATAAGAACAGTCACGAAAATAGTAATGTTGCCACTGTTTATGTTAAAAGTGATTTGAGAAGTACCGTATGGTATCAATGCTAGTGGTTGACTTATTTTCAGTATTAAAGTTTTCAGAAAACTTATTGCCACCACAGTTTATTGATTAAGGAAAAATGGGAAATGAAAACTTTTATATGATGAGTTTAATTTCGAAAAGCATTTTGAAATAGTTTTTCAAAAAAATTGAAATTGTATTTTACGAAATGTTATGTTATTATCAGATTTAAAGATGCACGAATAAATTGTTATGGAAAATATTTTACCATGAGCTTTACGATTTTATGGAATATTGCAGTTATATTGTTATGAAAAGTTCAATTTTCTTATAAACTGATTATATTCATTGAGATCATTTATCTCACCTTTATTTTTATTTTTTTAAACAAACCACCCCATGTATGAGTACAAGTGCTCCAATAATTGGGACTCCGTCTCAAGATTAGTTGTATTGTTAGGTGCTATTGTGCTTGTGTCATTTTGCTATATACATTTGTGTAAAGAATGGATGTTTATAAAAGCATTTAAATGAAATGCATAAATGTGTTTTAGTTTTTTAAGTTTATTGTAGTAACTGCTGAGAATTATTTGTTTGGGTTGCTTGTGAGTGGATTTAAATTTCAAAATTTGTAGTTGAGAAATTGGTGTGAATTTAGAAGTGTTTTCAAATTTTAAAAGATTTTTAAAAATTTTAGAAATGTCAAAATGTAGTTGTTATGTTGCCGAAATTTTCAATAAAATGATAGAAAAAATTCCCCACTATTTTCACGCTTTTAATTATTAAAGTATAAAAGGTTTTAAATAGTTGAACGGCTTGGCTTTACGAGAACCCTTCGATCGAGTCAGATATTTATTGGTGGGCTACCGCGGGGTCGCCAGGAGGTCTCCACTCGAGTTCAAGAAGGAGAACTTCAAGATGAGTCCTTTCACTTTAAATGAAAGAATATGAATAGATGCTGAATTATTTTATAAGAGGTGTGGTCATTGTGAACTAAATGAGAAAGCTTGATAAAAAAGTGACTAATTTAGGAGTAATTTAAAAATCCTTAGACAATTAATGAGAAATTTGATAATGTGGCAACTTCCATTAAAGAATCAAAGGACTTGAAGGCATGACAATTGAAGAACTAAGTGAATCTTTAGAAGCTCATGAAAAGAAACTCAATAGGAGGAAGAAAGAGCTCATGGAACATGTTTTACAATTGAAGCTCACTCTGAAGAAAAAAAGTAAACAAGAAATACAAGCTACAGAGGTGAAGGTTGTGGAAGAGGAGGAAGAAGAGCCCAATTTTTATTTCGAAATAGAGAGAGAAATTATCAACATATCTGAAGAAGAGGATGCGGTAGAAAAGTAGTCAGATCATGTTAAAAAGGTATGACAAGTTTCAACTAGAATGTTAAACTTGTCATGAATTCGAGCATTAGTTTTAGGAACGAAAAAGTGATGCTAATGATGGCATAAAGGCTAATCCTTCTCATGAAAAAGTTAAAAAATAATTATGAGTTAGAGTTCACTCTTTTAATAGCTTGAAAGGACTTGCAATAAGGAGAAAAGCTTTTACAGTACCTAAGTATTGAAGCTTGTAATTACATGTGTACCAATAAAATTTTATTTTGGGTATAAGCCAATTATTAGAAAAAAGTTATACATTTTTCACAAAAGGTTGTATCTTGTTCTTGAAGAATGATGTAAGAAATCTGATTACCATAATACCTATGACAAAGAATTAATTATTTTTATTGTCTATACAAACCAAAGTTAGCATTGGGTTAGGTCAAGCTCATAACATGATCTAAGGCTTAAATATGCCTGAGACTAGTAGCTCAAGCCTTTTATTAGGGCCCAAATCTAGCTCGAGCCTAAACGAGTTTAAGAGCGTGTTTGTTTCAGCTTTTGAAGACTCCAAAAGCACTTTTTTTCACCGCAAAAGCTATTTTCAGAAAAAATGAGTGTTTGGTTGCAAACTTCAAAAGTGCTTTTGAAATAGAAATAGCTTTTGAAAAAGCTAAAATACAGCTTTTTAAGAAGCTCAAATTTGGAGCTTTTCAAAAAAGCCCTCATTTCAGCTTTTTCGGGTAGACTTTTATGTTTAAAATTTCCGACGTTGACGTTTACGTTTATAACATTCTCTCTTCTCTCTGCTTCTGCTCCCCGTCCAATCTCCCTTCGTTGCTCTTCTTTACGATCTGCCAGAGATTGCGAGATCCAAAGCTAAAAAGGGCTTTTGCCCCTCAATTCGTTCAAGTCTAAAAAGGGCTTTGGAGAAATTTGGGATTCTTAGGGTTTGCACGGATTTGTGCTTTTTCTGTTTCTTATGATAATGATGACGGAGACGAATTCTTTGGGTTTCAT
>JANIPN010000007.1:24613691-24624313 GCA_027478595.1 Erythroxylum anguifugum
GTTGTAGTAAAGATGACATGCTCTGTTTGTTTTTGTATATGTGTTAATGTTTGAGGAATGTTAGGGATGGATTTATATGAGGTTAAAGCTTAAGAAAACATAGAACATAATGAGATGTAGTAGTTTATAGAGAAAAATGATAGATACCGTGGACTGTTGTGATGGAAAACCAAAGAAAGAGAGATGCAAAAGTTATAAACCACAGTAGAGGGAGAAAGTGAAGGGGAGGTTTCGGATTTTTGATGATTTAGCTTAAACCTTGGATTTTTGCTTTGTTGTGAGTTGGTGGGTTGAAATGAAGAGAATTAGGGTAGATATAAGTGTGAAAATTGAAAAAAAAAACAAAAGAAAGAAGAAGAGAGAAAACTCTGCTGTGTTCGGTGAAGAAGTATTTTCGCGATCGCAAGATGACATTTAGGCTGGAAAATTGCGATTGCGAGACTCTCACGATCGCGAGATAGAATTTAGGGCGGCTCGTACTTGCCAGCCGTCGCCATCGCGAGATGGAATTTAGGGCTGAGACTCGCGATCGCGAGCGGCCATTACTTCTCCTTTCTCGCGATCGCGAGCAAGGTCGCGATCGCGAGCCTGCTGTGTTGAGATTTTATTTTTTAAATTTGAATTCTTCCACTCTTTTGACCATATCTTTGTCATCCGACCTCCGAATGACCTGATTCTCGAAGCATCGGATTCATAAGAAAAATTTCTACCTCTCCATGTGAAATTTGTGAATTTTCATATTTAATTGACAATTAGGGATTGAATAAATTTGAGTTGTGAATTATGGAATAGAGTTAAGAATTGTGGAATAATCCCGAAATTTGTCATGAACATGCATTATACATATTCATTATACATTAGTGAATTTGTAATCATGCACAATAGTGATTTGTATATGTGTTCACTGTTATAGAGGAACGACCACTTCCAGATATTGCACGGACTTCGAGGCAATAAACAGTAAGGGCGCTCTAGGTAAGTAATTTAGACGGTAAATTTTATGAGTAACCTAAAATAGTCTCACCTTGGATTGTTTTATTTATTACTGAATAAAATTGATATTGATGAATATGTACTGAATTGTGTTGATGCCGGACAATGTTTGTCCGAGGCGTTTAATGCATGTTGATATCATTAGAAGTGATATTTGCTTGCACATGAAATGTCTGAAATGACCTTGTTTTGTTTTCAAACTGTTAAGTCCTAGTTGTGGGTAAATAGGCATGCCTAAAAGGGTCTGCAGCTGCTCCTGTGACACTTCGGTGTCTAGACTTCTGTCTCTCCTGGACACTTCAGTGTCCAGACTTCGGTCTCTCCTATATGAGTCCCGTTACCCGCCTCTGTAAATGGATTTGCAGTCCTAATATATGTTATGATTTTGACGAGTTTATACCCTCTTGTGATATTCAGTTCTGATAAGTATAAAAAGCTGTTCTGAAATGCGTTATGTCAGATTTAATGTTAGATAATCTCTTAATGCATGCTTATGCTATTATATGATTCTGTATGATAAATTGTTTAGTATTACTTCATGTTTTGATTAGTTATTACTTACTAAGCTATATGCTTAGCACGTTGGATTTGCCCCGTGTAGGTTCAGAACGTGGAGTAAAGACTGGGACAAGTCAACTGCATTGGCCAAAGGAGTCTGAGTTTTGTCTTAATGTATTTTGTTGAGTTTGTTTGGGCTTGTATATAACTTTGGATTTTTGTTTCTGAAATTTACGATCTGTATTATATGAATGTGTGAGATTCTACAAATGCTAGTGTGAAACGTTTTGATTTGTTGTCCTGTATCATTTGGCATCCAGATATCCTCCCAGGGGGTATGTGGATGTTACATTCTCTCCTTCAAGTTGTTCTCCAAGAACAAAGGTAAGAGCTAGCACTCTCTTCTTTATTCTAGCCATTTCCAGATCAAAGAGTTTGATTCGATTAGATTCTCCAATCTTTGTGTGGATACCATTAGAGACGGTTTTCTTTGGTCGTTGTGGTTTGAGAATTATGGTACTTCTTTGTATAGACATATAGATCCTAGACTTTGGAAAAGTTTCGAAATAAATTTTTTTGCTTTCCGCATCGCGTGTATGTGATGCACACACTGGAATTTCCTACAATGAGATCACTATTAAAGCTAACATGTGTCTGGTTTTAATTACGGTTATATAATGCAGCAAATTGGGAATTTCATAGGCAACATTATGGAGAGACTTGCAAGCTATTGACTTTAGCATCTCAGGTTCTTGGATGCTCGCATTAGACTTTAATTGCTTACGAACTTCAACTGAATCTAATGGAAGATGAAGAATAACATATGCAGATACTAAAGAACTTACAGACTTAATTGCTAAGCTTAGGCTAGTTGATCTCAACTTTCGAGGTCTTATTTTTACATGAAGTGACCACCAAAAAGGCAATGGTCTAGTACAGAGGAAATTGGACGGGTGTTTACTTAACGATCATTAGCTCACTATAATGCATAGAAGCTATGATGAGTTTAGAGAACCCCTAATCTCATATCACTCTCCTATTAATGGCTCTAGAGCATTCCAATGTGTGCAATTATGGAAAACTATCAAGGTTGCTTGTGTTAAACTTCTCAAAGAGTCTCTTGATCTTATGAGGATAAAGAAGGTGCATACTATGAAACAACTTGCTTCCACTCAAAGCCCTTAATGGGCAACCCTTTAGATCTTGTACTTATTGAGAAAGAAAGGGCATATCTCAACACATACTTACAAGCTCTAAAGGCATACAATTCTTGACTAAAGCAAAAATCAAAAGTCCAATGGATATTTCTATAATGTGATTTAGGGCAGAAGAAATAGAAACAAAGTAATATCCTTTGATGTTAAAGGCAGATTAATTCATGGTCAAAAGGAGTTAAAGAAGGCAGCAAAAAGACACTTCAAATAGATAAATAGGGTAACTATATACTCAACTAATCTTCCTAACATTTTGCTCCATAGATTGGCAGGTTCCATAAGGCATGATCATGAATTACTCAACGAAGTGACTTCTAAGGAGATAAGAGAAGTATTGTTTTCATTTTACCCAACAAGGCCCTAGGACCAGATGGCTTCAATGCAATGTTCTTCCAAAAGAAATGGTTTGTTTTACAAACTCTAATAGTAAGGAATGTTCAAGAGTTCTTTAGAAGTGGTAGACTACTTACTGAAATGAATAAAACTAATTTATTCTTGGCTCTCAAAGTCCCTAATCCCAAATGCTTATATGATTACAAGCCTATTGTATGCTGTGATGTGATATATAAGATTATTGTCAAAATTCTTGCCAACATGTTGAAAGTTATTTTATTTGGCTTAATCACTCTAAGTTAAGGTGTTTATATCTTAGGAAGAAGCATGGGTGATAACATCCTGTTAGGTCAGGAACTGTTCAAAGATTACAATACTAAAGAGCATATTAGGAGTTGTGCACTCAAGATTGATTTCACCAAAACTTATGATACTATTAAATGGAGATTCCTTATCTACTCTTTGCAGGTTTTTGGGTATCCATATGAGTTTATTCAATGGATCCATTTGTGTATAACATCTGTTTCTTACTCAACATTGATGAATGGAGAACCTTCTCATCTTTATACAGCTGCTAAAGGAATCAAACAATCCTCTCTCTCCATAACTTTTTGCCATTGCTACAAAAGTATTGCAAAGGATTACACAAATATGTGTAGAGGAGAATTCTGAATTCGAATTCCGTTATAGATGTAGTGGTCTTAGGTTTACTCAACTCTCATTTATAGATGATTTATTTATACAATGTGGCAGTGATTTTAGTTCTATGAGAACACTTTTGAAAGCTTTGCAAATGTTTCAGGATGTCTCTGGGCTCAACTTTAGTACAAGTAAAAGTGCAACTTATCTTTCTAGACAGGATTGTGGAAATTTGATGTCTGTGATAGTAGATAATGGACTTAGAGTACACCATCTACCTCTCACTTATTTAGGTGTCGCTATTCTACAAAGAAGCTTAAGGAAGTTAATTGCAGACCTCTTATTGAAAAAGTCAGCAGAAGACTCTCTTAATAGAATAATAGATTCTTATCATATGGAGGTAGAGTAGTTGGTCATCTCCATTCTTAATAATTTACATATCTATTGGTTATCACATCTAGCTATTCCCAAAGGCGTCCTGAAGAAAATTGATAGAAGTATTGGAGACTTCATTTAGAATGGATAGTATTCTAGTTGGGGAAAACTATCTAAAGTTAAATGGAGCGTCTTATACCTTCCTAAGTAGTATGGAGTGTTGAGAATCAACTCAACTAGTAGCATGAGTAAAATTTTGTTGGCAAAAAGATTATGGAGGTTATGTTGTGACAAAGAAAGCCTTTGGGTAAAATGAGTTCACATGTTTCACATCAAATAGAAAAGCATTTGGTCAATCACTCAAAATGCTTTGCAATCTTACACTTTTCAACAAATCTTATATATGAGATCCTTTATGCATCCTCATATCACGCATTAGGTTGGCAATGGGAAGAACATAACTTTCTAGTTTGATAATTGGCATGCCTTAGGGCTTTTATGTGACCCTAACCTCTTTACAACCTTAAGAGGATCTATCCCGAAAATACTAAAGTCCAAACTTTAATCCAAAATAATAGGTGGCACTGGCCATTCCATATGTGTAGAGGAGTCAATTCTATTGTTAAGTAATGGCCTTCATATCTTCTAAGTACACAAGAAGATAAGATCATAATAGAACTACACAAGTCTCACAAACTCATAGCTCAGTTGTGCAAAGAATTGTTGCTAGGTCCTACAGTCAGATTTCGATTTTACAGATTGATATGAGGATCAGGTATTACTCCAACTTACTCTTTCATCTTATGGGTAGCTGCTTTATAGAAATTGGGAACTAGAGATATAATTAAGTTCCAAATTCTGGACATTAATTGCCCTTTATGCCTTTGAGAAATTGAAACCATAGACCTTTTTTTTTTCAAATGTTCTCAAACCAAACTACTATGGAGTGCTTTTCTCAATATCTTTGGGTTACAAGACAATCATCTTAGTCGGATGAATACTTTGACTTGGGCTGGCAATCTAAGATGGATTAATAAAGAAGATCAAAGGTTATTCAAAACTGGATTTGCTATATTGGTAAACTACATCTGGAGGATAAGAAATACCAAAATTTTCAGTAAGGTTGAGGAGTTCAAAGAATATGGATGGAATCATTTATTGCTCGAACTAAGGATGACCACCATGATTAATGCTAATCATCTACTTTTATCCAATGTTATTAGATTTCAATTGAATATTTAGAATACAATGTTGTAAATATATCCAATGTGCACTTTCTTCATTAGTTTGAGCTCCATTTTCGAAGATGTGACCTCATAAATTTTGTAATTTCCATCTTTTGAATGAACTTTATTTACATTCCAAAAAAAAACTGTTCTAAATTTGTTATAATTCTTTTGACATAATAGTAAGAAGTTTGTTATTTGTTCAATTATATAAATTAGTACTTTAATTCATTATAAATGTACTTCAATATTACTCTAATTTTTTAGAATAGAAAATCTTTTATTCTTATTACAATATTCCTCTTCACATTTTATTTCGTTAATAGAAAATTTTTAGTTAATTATAAACATATCACAACTTTGCTTTCTGTTTTGGAAGTTGATGCATAAGATCTTATGATGGACTTTTCTAGTCGTAAAGATTGATTTATAGATAATGATAAATTTGTGGCCTAATTGCAAAGCAGGCTTCAAATATTGGTGGAGCCTTTAAGCAACTTCCTAATGTACCTGAAAAAATGATTGATTAATAGCTGGGCAAGTTACCAACTACTCGGCTTCTTATGGGTAGGTTTATGTGTTTTCTTTTCACGCTGCACTAAGTAATCACATTACCTGTGTCAGGAATCTCACATCGGACAACTATGAAGGCATTCAAGAATTTATAATAGTGTG
The DNA here is from genome assembly GCA_027478595.1 of Erythroxylum anguifugum. Taxonomy (NCBI): domain Eukaryota; kingdom Viridiplantae; phylum Streptophyta; class Magnoliopsida; order Malpighiales; family Erythroxylaceae; genus Erythroxylum; species Erythroxylum anguifugum. Next base: position 24,619,645 of record JANIPN010000007.1, read on the forward strand.
CAAATCTCTCCCTCTTGAGCTAGCTTTTGGGGGTGAGTTAGGCACTTTCTAACATGGTATCAAAGCAGGTTACTCTTGAGTTACTCGTCACCACCTCGTCACGATAAACTGTGGCACATGTTGGGCCGTAAATTAGCCCACACATGAGGGGGGCGTGTTGAAATATAAGTGAGACTTTGTCCCACATCGAAAGAATATATGGCCTTGAGCATGCATATAAGTCTAATAAGTTACTCCTCCTAATACCAATTGGTTTTGGAATGGAACCTCATTTAGGTTTATATGTGCTCGGTTTATTTAGGTCTAATCATATAAAAATTTAACATGGTATCAAAGCCAGTTTGTTTCGATGGTTTGGGGTGGTACCCGGTTATGTCCCTTTGCCCAATATGTCCATCAGATGTCCAGTCTTGCTCTGGACTGAAGCGGGTGTATCAGGAATCCCACATCGGACAACTATGAAGGCATTCAAGAATTTATAATAGTGTGCAAACTTTCCCCTCTTGAGCTAGCTTTTGGGGGTGAGTTAGGCACTTTCTAACAACCTGCAAGATGTGGATGGTAGGTTTTGTATGGCTATATTGTTGTGCTTGTGGGTTACAGGTTCCTCCAAAGTCTGTTGAAGGACTACAAAGTGCTTCAGAATATATCTCCTTATGACAGTCCAATTTCCACGGGTCAATTTCAGCAGGGAATTTGCAACCTACTTTGTCCTTGCTTGTACCTCAAACCTCAGCAAAGTTTTTTATTAGAAACAAGTTGAAATTTTCTTTAGATGGAAGGGTTTCAAGAGTTTGAAGCAAAATGGAAGAAGTTTTATAAGCAAATTGATTCAAATGATACTAAGCTCGAAAGTCCATGATGAGGGTATTGCTCTATGACAGTCTCTACTGTAAGTAACAGAACATCCTACGTGATTGCTCATTTTGATATCTCTGCTATATGTCTAAGAAAGCTTTGCCACATTATTCTTTTATAATTTTTCCAGAAGCTAAGTTCTTAAGCATCTATTAAGCACAATTTTGGTGACTAAATGTTGTCCAGTTGTTGAGCTTCACTCATTCTTCTTTTGGAAGTTGTTGTTGTACTTGGTACCAAGTCTACTGTAGTTCTTTATACATTCCAACCTGCACAGAGATGCAAATATTTGAGTTGCGCATTGATAGGCTTTGTTCCATTGTCACACTTGTTCTTATCCTTAAAAGCTATTAAAAACCTTGTTTGTATATTTGAAATTATGCCAACTTCAAAGTTGGGAAGGGCAGTGGTGGATTTGACAGTTGGAGATCCATTAGCTCCTCCTGTAGCTGCGGTATAAAGCATCGTTATGCCGCATCTTCTCGTTTAAATTATGACCAAATTGTCGCTTTATAGATGCCATGCCAATGTTAGATTCTCTGTTGGCTTATTGAACGCCATTTGCAGTCTTGCATATCAATTGGCTGCTCATCCCTTGTCTAGAGAAGATACCTTTCTTGGCCCTTGCCTTGAATGTAAACTTTTAGTCCATTTTCCCATAGTAGTGGTGTTTTTATTCATAGTTCATTGCTCATAGCTTTATCTATTTTTCAATTCTAGATTCTCTTTTTTCCAAGTTGGTCTCTTCAAATGACTGGTGATGCAAGACAGTATCTTTTTTAAAAGGCGTTATGAATTTAGGCAGCCGAAACGGTTGATTTTCTATTTTGGAATTTAAAGGTTGTAGTTGACAAACTATTATATGCTTAGGCTTACTTACAAGCCATGAGATGCTCTTCCATTATGGATATGATTGTAGTGGCACAACACTAAGCTTCTCTACAACTTGTGGTGGTGGATATAAGATAGTGCACTGCCTACAAGACATAGTGCTTCGCTCGCCAAAAGCCTAAGACACTTAGCTTTAACTATTCGTTTTTTCAACAATAGCAGCCTAGTCCTATCTTTTAAGTTTGAGCAAAACTAAGCAATGACAATTAAATGTTCACACTGCTTTGTTTCTCTCATATCAAAATTGAAAATACTAAAATTTTCTGGTCCTTCTCTTCATTATCGTGTTGCTTACTGATTACTGTATAGGACATGAGTAGGCCGGCATAGTTACTGCTGCAATTTTGACAAAAGTGCATACCACCCTCCAATTCTGCGTGCATGCTCATTCTTCCTGGTTACCATATAGCAACGCTGTCTTATCTGGAAAAGATGTATTGAAGACCTTAAACGTGAAGCTATGCTTCAACCGACAATAATTGTGCTTAATTATTACTGGTATCACCTTGATCAAGATCTTGAGAAGTTGCTTTTCTGTGTGAAGCAACGCCTTTTATCCTTACCTTTGACAATGGGAGTTAAGAAAAAGAATGCATCTTTAAGTAAGAAACAATGAACAAGTGCCAAGATAGTAGCATATGCTAGTAGTATACACTAGTTCAAAAAGAAAGTGAGGATATACTAGCCTCAATCTAGCGTGAGTAGTGAATGATATATGCAAAAGTGATTTCCTTTTGCAACAGCTAGCATTAATATTTTTGATGGTTTAAGTTGTTATACTCCTAACGAATTCTAGCCTTTGACATTTAAAATTACTTGAGAAGTCTTGAAAAGAATTTTAGTTCAAGATCTTCCAACACATAGAAACACTTCAGGAAATTCTCAGGAACCTCCTAAATCACCCCTAAAGGGACACTATTTGAGATGTTGGCATCTAGAGAATTGATGCTTAACTCTAGGCAATAGATTTGCATACCAAGTTGGTGGATTATTTTGGGAGTGATCATATCAAAGTTATTCTTAGATCTAAAAGTTTAGGTTCCGTTTGACTTAAAACAAGAAGTCCTGTTAGTGGATAAGAATGGGTATAAGCAGCACTAAAATGACTGAGTTCTTATTTTTGCATCAAAGCTTTGTGTCGGTGTTTAAGCAAGAGAGTTCGGAATACTTAACAACAGGCAAAGGATATGAATTTAGAGATTGAATGAGATATAAAATCTCCAAAGTGGAGTGGAAAGCAAACCTTCTCTTTATCAAACAATCTTTTGATCCTAACACTCACATGGCGTTGCTTTATACAAGGAATTTGCAAGTATACAACTTAGCCAACGAAAACCAACAAATGTACACTAAAGTTAAAGTGCTGGTATACTGACTTTAAACCACCTCTTCCATTCAACTGACTTAAGTAAAAGATGGGTCCCATAGATCAAAGGGTGCGTCTTAATTCTTCTGAACATAGTCTTTCCCTTGCTCTCCTCGATCTTTCATTTACAATAAGGAGTACTCTCCAAGCATTGCTGGTGCAAACTTTCTCACCAACACATGCACCATCATTACCCACCTACATGCAACTTTATTGAATAGGGTATAATGCTGGAGATGTGGAGTTTAATCTGCTCTAGCTAGTGAGGCACTCATTAATTGACATTTTTACTTGTGGGTGTTGGGAAATGAACTGTAATTTGATTGTGGGCAACAGAAACATTTTACTTATCAACTTTCTTCTTTAATATATTTGTTTTCTAACACATACATACATTTGCACGAAATAAACCCATGAATTAAGGGAAACGTGTTTTGGACTAAGAAACATATACTTTGCTGCTCATTCCAGCTCTTCTCTACTCCTGAACTGTTGTATGAACTCATACTTGTTTGATGATTGTGCAGCTAACTGGTTAGGTTACCTGACTTTGAGCTACAAAAAGCTCTAAAGAGTAAGAATGGTCCAATCACAAAAGGGTATGCATGGTGTTATCGTTGGAAAATCCCTTAGGATTGCAGATTCTTGATTTTAGGAATCAGATTAGAGATATTGATTTGATATCTATCAAATAAATTAGATTTTATTTTATGCTGATTCAGATTAGATGTTATTTGATTTTTTAATTTTAGTTAGAGAAAGACTGTATAAATTGACAAGTTTCTATTCAATAAAATTTGAGAGAGTCTTCTCCACACATAAAAAAACTAACATTTGGTATCAAAGCTCTCTTGATCTTAAGGGACCTCTAAGCCTACAAACCTATAACTCATAACTCATAACCCATTCTACGCTTTTCCACACTACAAATCAAAAATCACACGACAATAGATTCAGAATCATCTTTCACTGCCATTACTCTACCAGTGTTTGATGGAAGAAATTATCTAGGTTGGGCTGTTCGAATGGAGGCCTTCCTTGAAGCAAATGACTTGTGGGAAGCTGTAGATGAAGACTACGACGTTCCGGATTTGCCTGTAAATCCAACGGTGGCTCAAATCAAAATCCATAAAGAAATGAAACAGAGGAAATCCAAAGCAAAAGCTTGCTTGTTTTCAGGAGTTACACCAACAATTTTTTCCAGAATTATGACGCTCAAGACAAGCAAAGAAAATTGGGATTTCTTAAAAGAAGAATATGCGGGGAATGAAAGAATCAAAGGAATGCAAATGTTTAACTTGATTAGAGAATTTGAAATACAAAAAATGAAGGAGTCAGAAACGATCAAAGATTACTCCAACAAGCTCATTGCCATTGCCAATAACGTAAGATTTCTTGGTTCTAATTTTGATGATTCTAGAATAGTGCAAAAAAATTTAGTAACTATCACAGAAAGATTTGAGGCTACAATTTCATTACTCGAAAACTCAAAGGATTTGGCAAAAATCAGTTTGGCAGAATTGTTAAGTGCATTATAGGCACAAGAACAAAGGA
>JANIPN010000007.1:24624413-24634880 GCA_027478595.1 Erythroxylum anguifugum
ATCAGATTAGAGATATTGATTTGATATCTATCAAATAAATTAGATTTTATTTTATGCTGATTCAGATTAGATGTTATCTGATTTTTGAATTTTAGTTAGAGAAAGACAGTATAAATTGACAAGTTTCTATTCAATAAAATTTGAGAATGCCTTCTTCACGTAAAAAAAACCAACAGTTATCATAGCTTCATAATCTGCTAATTATGAACTCTTTAATCATCTTTTGTATATTATATTATAGATGTCGGTGAAAACCATGGCTGATACATTAAGCAAAGGAAGATTGTTTCCCAAATGATGCATTCTAACAAATTGGTTAAGCCTTTGCAGGTTTAAGGAAGCCACATGGCTCACACTCACACAACCAACATTTAGTTCATACTTTCCACTCCTCCAGTTGCCAACTGGGTATAGGTTGTAGACTTCTGCTAGCCCTTGGTTTCCATTAAACAAATTGTTCTAAAATGATATTTAGTGTTCAGGCAACAAAAATTATTCAATACGTACGATTAGTTATTACATAAACAACTCTTTGAACACGTACGTACGATTAGTTATTCCATAAACAACTCTTTCCATCGATTATTGCTAGTGGTCCTCCAAGCATATCAACAAAACCCAACTTGATGCTAAATATTTCTATTTGTTCTTTGACAATAGCGGTAATCTAAAGGGAGAATGGACATGAGAATGCCAATGGAAATTTTTCCATGGGTCGTGACAAGGAAGAAATTGATGGGATGGAAAAGTTATAAAAAGATAGTAAGAACTGGACAAGCTCAGTGGCCTCTACGGTCCCCAAAAAAAAAAAAAAAAAGGTGGTTCCAAGGTTGGTCATTGGATGGTGATGATACTGTTATAATAGAAAGATACAACGCAAAGCCAAAGCCAAAGCCAAAGCAGGGCATCCATAGATCTTAGTCTTCGTCATGATACAACATGCCACAAAGTATGGTGCAAGCAAAGAAAGAGGTGTCAAAATCTTTTTCTTAAGTCGACTACTTGTCCATTTGAGCAATCGCTTTTGGCCAGCACCATCGTCCTTACCTTCACTCACAAGTCACAAGTGAACGCTTCTGTTGCCAAATCTATGCAAGTCCCGTACAGATTTTCTACTTCGGCTTTTGTGGTGTTCCATTGTCGAATAGTTGTCAGCCTCTTTTTTTTTTTTTTTGGTCTTAGATCAGGGTACTACCGACAGATCTAGTGACTAATCCCTTCATTGATTTGTAGGCACCTCACAGAATAGGACAGCTGTTGTAAGCCTCTTCTTAGTAGTTTATCAATCATGCCCAAAGTTGCCATCCTGCTAATTAAAGATACAATTATACATTATTGCAATATAGGATTTAGCCGTTTTTAGTGTTAACGGTGGTTTTATAATTCCTAAACCATCCCCCTTTTCCAATCTAAAGATATTATATACATAAAGGAGATGGTTATTCAGGCTGGCATGTCTTAGATCACATAACAGTACCAGGATGCTACTCTCAGTACTCTTCATTTAGAAGCTTAGAGTTCAGTAACCTGCCTTCAATGAAACTATTATTCTTTGATCATCAAACTCACCTAGGATCTAAACTACTAATCATGCAGCTGAAGTAGGTAATCAATAATTGACTGAGACAATGCACAATACTGATAAAGTCTCACTAGCCACCATAAGCACATATAATGGAAACCAGATCTTTTTTTCAGTTTTACTCTTGTCTTATTCTGTCTCATGGAATCTCAACAATTTATTTTGCGGGACCCACGTGGACCCCATGCGGACTCCATATAAATAAATGACTGAGATTTGTTGTACACAATAAGACATCATAATATTAGACAGAGGATCTGGACTCCATATAATGAGCATGCACAAGCACATGCACACACAAATTAGAAATATTTAATAAGAAGGCAATTATAATATTTGTCTAACCTATAGTTCAATGTTTTAACAATTTTTAAACATTAAAATTTGAGTTAATTGAATGGATTTAAGCAATTACAGGATGCATAGAAAAGTTATCTCATTCGGCGTAAGTTTTGGGAATGAGACATGTATGATCTGTCTCAGCCCGTGTTCTTCAAAACAAACAACAGGTGGAAGAAAACCAGAGACAACAAACAGCTTAACATTGTACTCGAGAGTGCCGGCAAGAAGGGCACAGATGCAGGAATTTTCCCGCGAGGAAGATATAAAGATCCACAAGTTTTGCTAATAAGACGTGCGGGTTACGGGATGAGCAAGAAAAGCCGGCTTGCTCATCATCATCGCCGGCTCCTTGTGTATAACCGAACTAGAGGAGCTAACATCCAAAGCACCTCCATTTGCAATATAAACCAAGTCTTTAAGAAAAAGACAGCTTGTGTTAACTTGGAATATAGCAGATGCCCAAGTCAACTCAATTAATATCCTGAGCAATGTCTTCTCACAACTTGTGCACTCTACTGTATTTTGCCCAATTTGATCATTTATTGAACCTATGCATAGGATCTAGTGCAGGCAGAATTGGGTGGGATCATCATCTATCCATTTACTAAATATTAATAGACGGATGAACGGAAAAGAGCACAGGATAAATTGATCATAATTAAAATAGATAGATAAATGAAGAAGAGCATAGGATGACATACAAAAATAAACACGAGTAAATTGATCCCAATTAAAATAGATGGATAAATGAAGAAGGGCATAGGATGTCATACAAAAATAGACACGGGTAAATTGATCCCGATCAAAGGCTTAGCTCTAATTGGCTTTGTTAGGATGTGGTGTTCATCTATAAAATGCTTATTCGAACATTGATGATATAATTGTAAAAGGTGTAAATATTTCTAATAAAATTATTTATTAAATTTATATATATATATATCATGAGAAATGAAAATGTAGGTGCAGCTGAGGCAAAATGAAAGTTTTACTTGGATGCATAAGTATCTATGAGAGAAAGATGGAGACTTGATCAGCTATTCCTTCCTTGATGCCAAGACAAAGAAAGGAATAGTTTGGAAAAAACAAGGAGAAAAAGGGTGAGGGCAGTTCGTTGGTTGGTTGCGTTGGTAGTTAACTGGGTTTTAAAGCCGGAGGGGCTGCTCAAGTTAGGCTCGTATTAGCCATTGGATTAATGGTCAAGTTCAGTTACACGTGCTGATTCCACCACTCTCTCTCTCTTTTAACCCTTGCTTCCATGCATGGATTTCTCCTCCTGAATAGACTTGGTGAACTCTTTTCTATTCTCGCTTCCTTTTCTCTCTCCCTCTCTGTGTTTATGCTTTCTTTGCATTGTTCACTGGTCATCATTACCAAACAAAGGCAACAACCAGACCCACCACCTTCTCTTCTAATTGTCATCTTTTTCCGCTTCCCAACAAGTCAAGGAGCTGGCTGCTACACATTCACTGCAACCTCTCTCTCTTTTTGCTTGCTTTTCTGTGCATCTAGATCTTGTTCTTGCACTTGAGTTTTATACAATCTATATTGGGAGATGGGCAGCTCAGAAAGCAAGAAAAATTGCCATCCGACAGGATTTAGTCTACTTGTTTTAGCTGTCACTTGGCTTTTTTGATTATCCTGTTGTTGTTTTCTCACACCGGTCCTCTGCTTCAATTGATCCGTTTTTAGCTCTTCCCTGAATTCTGGGGTTGAAATCCATGGCAGAGGACCAAGAGTTTAAGCATGTATGTAGGTTCTGCAGCAAGAGCTTTCCTTGTGGTAGATCCTTGGGTGGTCACATGAGATCTCACATGATTAATGACGTTTCAGCTCTAACTGATGGTACTAAGATCACCAAGAAAAAGCTCCCACCTCTCACCAACAATGATGGAGGACCTAACACTAACAGCAATAACCCTGGTACTGAAGCTTCTGGTTATGGCCTTAGGGAGAAGCCAAAGAAGACATGGAGATCGGAAGATCATGCTGGGGAAGATAGCTCAGCATTTGACAAGATATGCAAGGAGTGTGGCAAGGTTTTCCAATCTTGGAAGGCTTTGTTTGGTCACATGAAGTGTCACTCAGTAGAGAGAGAAAGATTGTCTAACAACAATAGCTTAGAAGAGCAGCAAGATTCTTGGACCAGTGCCAACAACCAGAAGCTGGTCGTGGATAGCCAATCTGACAATGAAACTGCCGCTCCTAATCGAAGAAAGAGATCGAAAAGAAGAACAAAGTACTTGAGCACTGCAAATTCTTCTTCTCTGTCGTTTGCTAATAACGCTTCCTCTTCTGCTTCTGAGATTGAGCAAGAACAAGAGGAAGTGGCCATGTGCTTGATGATGCTTTCCAAGGATGTTGGTCAATGGGGTGGCTTGAATTCTGTCGGTGAGTCCTCTGATAACAATTCTGCTTTCTTAGAACCCAATCGAGCAAATTCCAGAGTCGAGGGCAAGACTTCTACTTTCAACGGTAGCGAGACCATGAAAGTGAAGACGTCTAGTGACAAGAATTTGGAGAACGGCAAATCAGAACTCTCTGCTTCTAACTTTTCTCGGAAAGGGTCGATCAAGAATGACAGAATTAGTAAGTCTCAAATAGATGATGAATCTGCTATAGAATTGGTAGCTAGTTCAAAGGAATTTGGATTAGCTCAAGCTGAAACTGTGCTCAGTAAGTGTAATTTAGGCAAAAGGAAGTTATGTGATTATCTTGATACAGAGTTGAAGCCAACAACTGATGCTCTGGATTCTGAAGCTTACAAGAGCCCTGTTAAAGGTAGCAAATTCGAGTGTGCCACTTGCAACAAAGTCTTTCACTCGTACCAAGCTCTAGGAGGCCACAGAGCTAGCCACAAGAAGATCAAAGGTTGCTTTGCTTCCAAAATTGACAGCAGTGAAACTAGCATTGACACAGAAGTCTCTCCAGAACCAACAGCAGATAGTAAGCTTAACCAAAAAGGTAGTCCAACTGTTAACTCGACCACTGATTGTGACAAGAAGCCGGAGATAATTTATGGGGCAAAGAAAAGTAAAGGACATGAGTGCCCAATTTGTTTCAAAGTGTTCCCGTCAGGACAAGCATTGGGAGGACACAAGAGGTCTCATTTAGTTGGGACCTCTGAGGCTAGGAACAACATCACAAATCAAGAACCAAATCCTGCAATCAGGGACCTCCTTGACCTTAATCTCCCTGCTTCTGCAGAAGAAGAAAGCAACGGGCTTGTTGGGTTCAATTCATGGTGGATCGCAAGCAACCACAAGCATGAAGCGCTTGTGAGTATGATCTCCAACTGAATTCTCTACTCCTTCCACAAAGGTCAGAAACAAAGCTTCCAGAGTGTACAGATTCATTAATTCTTTACACATTCAAAAGTAAAAACCACTCAAAAGGTATTCATCCTGATGGCCTCTTTAACTTAATCAAATCTTGAACTCGGTGTTACAACTTGTTTCAATGACTCCATTTCCTATATGGTTTTCCAACTTTACTTTTTTTCTCTTTTCACTGTAGTTAAACAATAAGTCTTATTTGTTTTAAGCTTTCAGGCATACTAATCTATAAAGCCTGGAAAGCCCCAACACTGTAATTGAAAGTTATGTTACTAAAAATCAGAACTGAACAGTACTTTCCTCAAAGACAAGTTAGTCTTTGTAATTGGGTCATCATTTTTACTTGGCATCAAAGAGAAATGAGCAAGGTGTTGAAAAATTGAAGCGTTGTGTAAAGTAATGGGAGAGGCAGATAGAAGGCAAAACAATTTTATAATATGCACAAAGCTTGCATGTGAGTGAGCTGAAGGTGGTTGTTTAGTCACCTACCATAAAACATGACAACCCATCTCACTTACTTCCTTTTCTTCTCAACCTCCATACTTAAGCCACCAATGTAATCCAAGAAAATCCAACCTACCAAGTCCAAGTAGAAGGGTCATTGTATATGGACCACTTCAACTAGTCTTGCTTGTAAGGATTTAGTTCAGAAAGAAAATACCAGCGCAAGAAGCTTGAAGATACCATATCTCATTGTTGAGATCATAATCTAATTAAAAACGATTTTCACCTTAAGTGTCATGCTAGGCATAATACGTGTAGTCTTACACGACTTTGCCATCCTTACAATTATTAAACATAATCAATCAAATTTCTAATCTCAAGGACAAGGACTCGATGCTCTTTAGGAGCGCTCCACCGCCAATTAGATTTAGACCACTTGTTAGAGAACAACGAGAATGTTGGCATCTTAACACGTAATTGTCATGACTAGCAAGTGTTTATCGCGTGCCTAGTTCGACAAAGACCTTGGGATTCAACCTCTTAAGACAAGCAAGGGAACTTAATTTAGTGCAATGTTTGAAGTAGTTACGTTGTTAGGCCCAACCAGAACTTTTTCTCAGCTTTCACTTGTTACGGAAGCTGGCAGTTAGCGATTCTCTGTCTTGAGTGGCAACATGCGACTGGCCAGTTAGTTGGATGTTCGTTTTACCATGTCAGGCAGGTATCGATCATCAACATGGGCAGTTTAGTGCGAGATTGACTTTGTACTACACGCTCTATTTTGATGGTGTTGGATTTTTTAAAATGATAAAGAGAAGGGTAATTTTGTTATTTTGCTACAAAAACATAACAGGATGTTTATAACTCAACATACGCTTTCTCCAACACCAGTGTCTTTCAAAATTTTTCTCTACCCTCAATCTCCAGCATTTGCATATGTGTATAAATCTCTCGAGTAAATATCAGGCTTTCCTTTCTCTTTAGGGTTCATCTATAGTGTCTTGATTCGATTAAGTTACCTCTATCTCCTACATTGCACGGGCAATCCGAGTTTTGTAGCTTCCTGTGGGTTCATCCGGGTTTTGTTGTTTTGTGTGGGTTCATCCGTTGTGTTCCTGCTAATTCATCCCTTGCTTTCTGCTAACCCCAATTCACCATTGCTTGGTTGTTGCTAAATCAACCATTATTGTAGTCACATTCCAAACATACGTGAATTGTTAAATTTAGTGCATACATATGAAATATGAGTTGTCAAATTTTTTTTTCTGGAGAAGATTAATCATGTTCTTTATCCATAATAACTTTTATTCTTTATCATAGGATTAATCTGTTAGAATATATTTTATAGGCTACAATCAATTGTAGTTTTGGTTTTATTAAAAATAGGCTAATAATATAATCCCTATTGAGATGCCTATGGTTCACTATTATTGTGATCCCTATTGGACTTCAGCACTTTATATCGTTAGTGTGATTAATGGTGTAGGTCAAACCCTAAGGCCCATGATGGGCAGGCGTAGGGTTAATATCTGTGGCTAGGTCTCCATTGCACTCCCTATATATACATATGTATGGGCTCTTTACAGTTTGTCCCATTGAAAACTGTATTTTTCAAAAGAGAGTAGAGTTGCTATGGAAGTCCTAGCTGTCACCAAACGCTTGCGCGACTCTTTCATAATTTGTCGATCATGTCTTCAACAAGTAAGTATCTGTGTTCCTTATCACGTAATTGATTTAATGATTTTGGTTTTTTTAACATAATCATATTCTTTCTCACGGGAGGTAGCACTTTGATTGTATGCTACATTAAACTACATCTAAGTTAAGACTCATACACTACAATCGTGGAAATTAACATATATTAGGATATGCAAATTATGTAAAGGAAAAACATACCAAATTGTATGCTACACAGATTAGATTAGGATATGTTAGGATATGTAGATTATGGAAGACAAGTTTATTTTGATAAGTGATTTGCATAATACTACAATTTATTTTGTGCTTATAAGAGCAAAATAAATTGAAATATAACACAATTTGATAGGTGTCTTGTATTATACTTCAATTTATAGCAAATATAATTTAAGTTATTGGAGCAAACCTAATTTCATGGACTATTAGTACATATTTAGTACTCTAAATTCATATTGGTTGCATTAAGTTATACTGATTTTTAACATCTTGAGCCTTGTTTTTAATTTTTAATTTATGTAGGATTTTGTCAATTGTAATGAATGTTGAATCCTCAAATTTAACTGGAAGGGGTCATAGCGAAAAGCAATACTTTGAGGAGGTTTTTTTGTCAATGTGGAAGTCGAAGTCATTTGGTTACTTGTTGGACCAGTGACAATCTTGGAAGAAAATGTTATTGATACCTTAACTATGAAGTATTTTCCTTATTAATAATTAATTTATTGGTATTTAGTAAGATAACTATTATCGATAATTAATAATATTTATTGCAACACTATTGTAGGAAGGAGGATGAAATTTTTTTAGATTGGTGGGCGAAGATTTTGGTGAAAAGGTAAAATGCATTATAAATAAATTGAGACTTGAGAATAAAAGGTTAAAGTTTGAGAATAAGAAGCTGATAGACAATATGTGCACGGATAATGTGCATGAGCCACAAGGTGAATTGGCATAAGTGAAAGCATCATTGAAATGTACAATATCTGAGACAAGAAGATTACAAAAGGTGATATATAATTATAGAGTATATGTTGTAATATTTGCAGCTATTTTTATAACTATACTATTGAAAATTTGAAGAATATGAACTTCATAAAATTTGAATTTGAGCCATGATAATTTGTTAAGTTTGTCTTGTTAGATTAAGAATTTATTATGTTTATTAGGAAAAAAATTTATTAGATTTTACAGTGATATTTGTAGCTCATCTTGTATTTAATTGTTGGTAAATCAAATGAGCATGATATCTATAACAACTCTAAAATGGCAATTTTAACACTTAACCAACTCCCAAATGGCATAAGTACTATAACAACTCCAACGACCATTTCACTAACTTCTAATATGTCACAATAATAAACAATTGAACAACTTCAATTTTTGACATCAAATTTCAAGCAATCTCTTCACTACAACTTCAAATTTCCAAGAGGTTCGAAATTAAACAAGTTCATAAAGAAAAATTCACTATAAGTTCAAAAATCAAGTTTCAGTTTCTCTCGAGGTTGGATCTCCAAGCCTTCTTCTCTTTGCATCCCTCTTATTGCATAAGGTAGATGAAGTGATACCATTCTCACCATTCAATTGCAATCCTTTTAGCTTAAAGTCAATTTAAGTTTTTGTATTAGAATTTGTAGTAATGGATTTTTCTGAATTGCCTGGCTTTATGATCTAAACATTATCTTCAAGTTGCTTAAACATGAAAATGAACATGGTTACTTAAAACAAAATTTGAAATACTAACATTAACATATTCCAAATTTCAATTAACGTGCATGATACTCAATTGAGCTAGTTGACTCATTAAAGTGTACTTCATATATGCTCATCTTTCTCCTTCTGTGCCTATCACTAGTAATGCCTCTACCTCTTCCTTATACTCTGCCTCTTTCTTTTCCTCTAATAATTATTTGTATGTTTTTTTTAACCTTCGCGAGTCTCTATAGCATGTGTAGCATTTGTTAATGCAGTACGTGCTAAATTTGTGAATTGAAGTCTTGTTTTCTCCTTGCATTGGTACTAGATGATCCTGGTACTTATATATATATATTTTAAACATTAATTGGTTAGTGAAGAAATGGTAATCTAAAAATAAGTTTCATAATTAATGTGAAATGTCTTCTTCCTTTTGTTTTTTGCTTTTGCATAATCTTTAGTTATGCCTTTGTTGTCCACCAAGTCATGCTTCTTCCATGTCTAGTCACTTTTCCTATTTTAGGTTACTTAAAGTTCTCTTTCTTCCTTTTTCTTTCAGTTTCACCAGGCATTCTCCTTATTGCAAGTGACTCAATAGCTTCACCTAGGGACCAAAATCTTTGTCCATCAAGTGGATCGAGGGAATACTTGTATGCTTGCAGGTGCCTCTCCTTGCTATACCATTTTTCAATATAGTTATCAAGATTTTGGTGGTTATGGAAAATGACAGCCACAGTATAAGGACATGGAACCCATGTCAAATCCTACTATCTACAAGTATAAGTATGACTACTATTTCTCGTACAAAACTTGTCTAATCCATGCTCAAATTCATATATATTAAATCCATTCCAATTAATAAAGCAATTAAAACTCTCTTTTTATTCTCGTCTAATGTAACATAAAATCTTGGTGATATGTTACCATCTTATTTCTCCCCGAAATTCCTTTTTGTATGCATCATCTTCATCGTTATCTTCTTGATATGCTCCAATATGCTAGCTCTAAGTTTTACCTTAGCCTCCAAGATCTAATCGTTGAAGCATTAGGCACATTATCGTTAGCAAAAGCATTATGCAAATTATCTGCATTACACACACTACAAGAAAAAGATAAATTGGCGACGGAAAATAAATCGTAGCAAATTAGCGACGGAACTCCTATTTCCGTCGCTAAAATCGACGTAAAAAATTTATTTAGCGACGGTTAAAATTTCCGTCGCTATAAATGGAGGGAAAATATCCCGCCAAATTTAGGGACGGAATTTAGGGACGGAAACGTTTTCGTTGCTAATTTATACTGAAATTAGCGACGGAAATCTTTTTCCGTCGCTATTTAGTGACGGAAACTTTTCCGTTGCTAATTTATACTGAAATT
>JANIPN010000007.1:24634980-24648350 GCA_027478595.1 Erythroxylum anguifugum
TCAGCAAATTTACCAACGGAAATTTTTTCAGTTGGTAATTACCGACGGTTTAGCGACGGAATTTGTTTCCGTTGGTAATTTTCTGACAGAAAAATTTACCGACCGAACATAATAACCGTCGGTAAATTTACCGACAGCCATTTCTCCGACGCCGTTATCCGTTGATAAATTCCGTCGCTAATTACGCTTACCGACGGAATATGTACAAATTTCGTCGGTAATTTCCGTCGCTAAACTCTATTTTTCTTGTAGTGACACATTATGTTCAATATTCACACCATGCACAGTATTAACATTATCATGCTAGCAACAACATCATCATGCTCAAGATTTACAAATTTATGCTCCAAATTCAAAATAACAAGCTCACCATCATGAACATTATTCAAAACATCATGCTCAATATGCACATCTTTAATAAACACACCATTATCATCATTATCATTTAATAATATAATTTATTTTTTTTAATGTTTACTCTTTCATCTCCATAACTTACTCCTAAGACAAGTATTTCATCCTTTGTGCAATGGTTATCTTTTTCTTCAGCATTTGTGGATTCTCTTTATCATCACCATTATCTACACTATCTGCATTTGATGCTTTCTCTGTTTTATACTCACCTTCAAAATAAACCTCCACTCTTTCATTATTTTTAACAATATAAATCAAATCACATATTTTTAAATCATCTACAATCTTAATCAACCCACCTTCTTCATGTTTATTTGGCTACCTATAATACACTTTATTTAATCTATCATACCATTTATGCTTAGCAGTCCCAACAACACTAAACGAATATAATTTGTCAGGGATAATACCTTCAACTAATATTTTACTACCATCAATGTATTGAAATAGATATGTCTATCAATTTATCTCCTATAGTGAAAATTTTTTCTTTTTCAATGGGATATCACATCCTGATAAAATAAGAATTAAAAGAGCAACAAGTTATTCAACCCTAATTATGTAGTAAATTCCTAATTTAATAAGAACATCTTTCGTTAAAACTAATATCCCATTTTCTATAGAAAGTATAACCCTAAAAATTAAGAAAATCACTAACTTACTTCACTGTGGATCAATTAGCCACACCATACCAACAAGAATCTCCTCTGTCATGATGATTTTCCTCCTAATCCTCTAAGGCCACAACATGTATACTGAAATGACTATTATTACGAATGTCTTCCTCCTACTCCTCTAGCATGAATATCTTATCTTCTTCCACTCCTCAGTCGCCAACATCTTCATGAATTCCTATTTATACATTAAATTGACAATTTAATAATAATGGATCCTATAGAAATTGAAATCCCCAATCTATGTAGAAATTGAAACCTTAAAATTTAGAAAATTCGCTAAGTTACCTCACTGTGGATCAATTAGCCACACCATGCCAAGAAGAAAGTCCCCTGTCAAGAAAATATCCCTTCTAATCCTTTAAGGCCACAACATGCATATAAGAATGACTATTGTCACAATAGTATCTTCTATCATAAACATCTTGTCTTCCTCCACCACTCAGTTGCCAACGTCTTTATGAATTCCTATTTATGCATTAAATTGCTAATTTAATAATACTAGATTATATAAAAACTGAAAACCCTAATTTAAGTAGAAATTGAAACCCCGGTAAATAGGAAATTTGCTAATTTTCCTCATTGTGGACTAATTATCCACACCATGCTAACAAGAATCTCCTTCCTACTCCTCTATCACGAAGGTATCCTTCCTAATTCCTCTATAGCCAATCTCTTCCTCCACCCTCAGTTTCAACCTCCTCCCTGACTCTCTATCATTTTTTTCCCATTTTGTAACTATCAAAATGACGAGTTCATGCTTAAGGTTCATAAATTCTTACAAAACATAAGCATTTGGCACTTAAAATTTTTCCTTTAGATTTATCAAAATATAGTGTTTACATATTAAACTAAACGTTGGATTTAAACACTCCCTCAGCTGAAGAAATAAGTTGCAATTGTAGTACAATAATGTAAATACATATTAACAGGCTACTATTGCTTGGCACGTTGCCATAGAGCTGGAACGTGTTGTACAAACTCAATCTCTAAGTTAAGTTATACTTAAAAGAAAAAAATTTAGAAAGTTTAAAGTTACTTTGAAAAAAAAGTTGCAGGAGTTTTATGCACCTCTAACCTAAGTTGGACGACCAAGTTAAGTTTTTTTTTTTTTAAAAATGGTACTTATTATTTATAAGGTTAACCAAACTAAACTCTTATATGGAGTTGGCATATTGTAAAAAATAATTTAAAGAGTTTATATAATTTGATTGTTTATAAAAGTGTGTTTTTGTCGAAAACTGCTAAATGTAATTGATAAGAGTTAGATGAATTATAATAAATTATAATGACCAAGAAGAAATAATTTTAAATTATAATATTGTATTAAAACTTTAGATTAATTATACTAACTTTCTTGTGGTTTATATATTTTTTACTTTAATCTTAAATTTTAAAAATTATTATATATTCCCCTAAAATCTAGTTTTATTTCACTTGTTTCTTCGGACATCATTTTTTATTAAAAAAGCTAACGTGAAATGAATAAAATAAAAATTAAATTTCATGGAGTATATGATAATTTTTTCAAAATAAGAACTAAAGTTAAACAAAAATCCAAATCACAAGACGGTTTTGTATAATTAACCCTAAAATTTTATAGGAAATTATAAAAATAATTAGTAAGCTAATTTTGCTCTTTGGACAAACTCCACAAAGTTGTAAGCTTAAATTTATCTGGACTCAAAATTAACACAATTATTTTAAAATAAAAGAAAAGGACACGCAAAACCTCTTCACAACGCAAGGCTCATAAGTCATAACTGGGCTTAGCTGTATATAGCACTGTGTAATTCGACCCCACCCGACGCAAAACACTTTTAAAATTGTCGCTTTTTCTTTCAAATTCAAAATTTCAATTCTTTTGGTTCATCGATCTTGTGATTATCACAAGCCCTAATCTCCCATTTCCAATCGATCAGGGATTTCTTTTTAATTCTCGTTCAGGTTTACGCTCCATTCAAACTCGGTTCATCTTGTCTCATTTTCTGTGCCAATCTCTTATTTCTGTCTCTTTGATTTTGAGCTTTGGAATTGTCCCTTGAGTTGGTCGTTGTGCATGTTAAAGTTCTTTGTTTGTGTCATTCATTCTGTATGTAAGGTTGAGCCGTTGATTTAAATTTTGTTAATTTCAAATTTTTAATCACGTTTTTCTGACATTTATATTTTTCGTTTCTATTCTTTTTGGTGTCAGTGTGCCTGTTCAGGTTTGGGCTGCTAAAATGTCAACAAGTTCCAGGAGTGACAATGATAATTCTTTTGACGTTGATGAGCTTTTGCGGATTGAGTTAAGATGTAAAGAGGTAAGATTAATACCCTTTTTCTTTCTCTTGGTAAAAAACGTAAAGCAACACCAAGAGTATGGATTCCTAAAATTTGCTGAATTTGTAGAAGTTATGCAGTAATACTGGTTTCTGCGTATGTGTACACTGTCTTCAAAACTATTACGGCATTTACTGTTTGGCCATGACTTGTCATATTTGCAGATTAAGCATTTTATAAATATATTTATTTATAACCATTTTCATTCCTTAAAGGCATAAATAAATAACTTGTGATTTTCTGTGGCAAAGCTCGCAAGTATTAGAAAGTTTTTACTGGGTTTTAATCAGGCTTGATATATTAACAAGGCATTGATCTTTTGTTTTCTGTGGTTCTGAGTGCAGCTACGGAAAGAGAAGGACGAGTTAAGAGATTCACAATCTCAGAGCTTTGAACTAATTAAGGTAATATATTTATTTGACTTTGCCTTTGCTCCATTGAACATTGCAATGTAAGCATCTAATGTGGATTTAACAAGTTTCTGCCCTAGATTAATCAAGTAACATAAGCAAATCATTCAACTTCTTTTGGACCGATGCTTTTTGACATTTAGATGTTTTCATTTTTTTTTATTAGACTTTTGTTTTGTTTAATTGGGCAGGCAATTGCTGGAGACCCTGTAGTTTTACTTCTCTGAAATAATATTGGTTGGAGTACTACTTTGTAGGATGCCCATATTTATTGCTTTTAGTGTAATAGTTTTGATTGTGGATAACCAAGCATAACAACCCCGTGTCATACAACTTGCAATTATTTTCACAAGATATTAGAGGTGTATCACATTAAAAATCAATTGAGACACCTAACCTTAGACTTTACATGATGCAGAGATTAGAACAGCATGCCAATTCATTATCTGAAGCTCATATTCACGACAGGAAGCATATTCAGCAGTTGGAAAGAGAGTTGTTGAACTGCTTTCAGGAGATAGGTCATGATTATTATTTCTTGCTACCGTGAAAAATAATATTCAGGTCTTAAGAATTTTAATCCGGTCTAAAATTTAGAATAATTTTAATATGAATGATATAATCTACACCATTTTTATAACCAATCTTATAGGCAACATGCTTGCAAAATTGTCGTTATTGAATGAACCTCAAATGCAATTAAATGTTGCTTCACTGGATAATGACATCCCTCACAGATTACCTGCAGGATCAACTAAATGCAAGGAATGCAGTCGCTTATGGTCTAGAAGAGCATGCGCATGACCTTGAGTTAAAATTGGGAGGATTGGAAAATTTACAGGCAAAGGTTGGTCATTTAGAGGAGGAACTCAATAAATCCAATTCAGACTGCTTATCGTTGAAAAAGGAACTTGAGAGCAAAGAACTGGAACTGCAAAAATCAGCTTTGTTCATTGAGAAACTGGAGGAATCATTTTCGTCTCTGACATTAGATTCTCAATGTGAAATAGAGAGTATGAAGCTCGATATCATTACTTTAGAGCAAACTTGCTTTGAAGTTAAAAAGTTGCTGGAAGAAACCACTAAAGAAAATGCAAGGATGGTTGGTTTAATTAAGGAACTTGAGCGTCATATTTGTGCTGATGGAGAAGTCATAGAGTCTTTGGGAAAAGAAAATACAAAACTGATGGATAAGCTCTTTAATTCTGAAGTCAGTTGTAGGTTATTCCTTCAGAAAATTGAAGATTGCCTGGAAAACAGGGACAGAGCACACCTTGATCAGTCATTCTTATGCGAACTTGATAACAAAGACAATATATCAACAGAAACGAGGTACTTTTTTCCTTGGATTTTAGAGCGCAGATATTTTTTTGTTCTGCCTCTTAAAGTTTTAGTTTTTGATTTCAATATTATCTCTGTTTTACAAATTCTTTGAATAGCTTAATGATGATAACGGTTGAAACAATGAATTCTGAAATTGCTCTCTTTTCTTTATGCACTAGACATTAATTGTTACCTTCTTAATATTTGATATCATGATTATTAGTTTAAGATTGGATTATCTCAGATGAGTAGATTGATTGTTTTGGTATACTTGCTCAACAAAAGTTGGTCTAATGCTGTTTTCTGCCCTTTGAAATTTTAATTATGTTGTAACCTGATCTTTTGCTATTTTTACGAAAACAATTAGACCGTTTTCTATTTCTGTTATATGCATGCATCACAATATGCACTGAATATGTGAAGCTTAAGTTATGGTTAAGCCTGTGCTAAGCAATCCACTTTCAGATTTATTCTAGTCAGCTCAATTTACTGCAACCTCTCTTCAAAAATAACAATGATGACAGACAAAAAAAGAGTAAGAAAAAGCGCATCCTGTCAAAGAATGGGACCAAATTGTACTTTAGTATCAAAATGTGGGAATGATGATATGGTCTTCATTTCAATTCTATAAGCGGAGACTAAAAGGATGGATAGACATGATTTAAGGAGTTTTCCTAGTGTTGGATTAGTTATTCTTATCTTTAGAAACACCATTCTTGATTGTGTTTAGTTAATATGGTTATCGTTATAATTAATGCGATCATCATAATTTTCAAGCAGAGCAGTCATGTGTTCAATCTTTTCAAAGGTGGCAAGCTCTTTGGCTCAGGAAACAAATTTGGAAGACCTGATGGAGAGTATGTCACATCAGATTAGTGAATATGAAATTCTTATAAAGCAGCATAAGGTACTGTTTTTTTCTCTCATGGTGATGCAGAACATTCCTCCCTGATGGGATGCAGATAAATAGAACTTGCATTTTTGTTGAATTTTATTCCCTGCAGATTTTATTATTTTATTGTTTAAGCAGAGTACACTATCCCGAGATTAACATGTGGATTGGTATTAGGAGGAATTGAAAGAGGAAAAATTGAAGGCAAAGGAAGAAACCGAGGACCTAGCACAAGAAATGGCTGAGTTGAGGTACAAAATGACCAGTTTGCTTGAAGAAGAATGCAAACGTCGTGCTGTCATTGAACAGGCCTCTTTACAGAGAATAGCAGCATTAGAGGCACAGGTAGTAAATCTTAATTTCTAGTGTTTTAGTTACAAGCGAGGTGATTACTGCATTTCTGAGCAAGCTTGTTCTTGTTCTGTAATCAAGATTCAAAAAGACAAGAAGACACCTTTTGCCCCCATCAGGAATCTGAATAAAGTATAGAAATAGATTGCATCAGAAGAGTTGGCTTATATCACTTTGAAATTTACGTTGAGGTTTGTATCTTGTTGATCTTCTTCTTCCCTACATATTTGCCCACACCCAAGATGCTGTTCCTTATTGTGTAAGCATGCTGTACTAATCCCTAATAAGTTTGTATGTGGATGTTCAAGGGGGATAGATCCAGCTATAGCTTTAGAGCAAAGCATGCAAAGACAGGAAAACCGGAACCTGCGTCGTGGTTGACTGTTATGCTTCAGTTTTGCTTATGTAGGGAGGACCTCTTTCCTGCAGGCTGCAAGGCCTGGAGCATGAAAGCATTAACTTTCAAGACCATGTACACAAGTTGACGGTGGAAATCGGAAGTCTATTTCTGTATATTCTTTTTATCCGTTGCTTTGTGATCACCATGTTTCCGATTCATACAAGTAAAAGAGAGATACACACCAACTCTATGCTTCTTGGTCACCATTTTCCTGTTTGAATACAGGGGAAAGAGAGATATACACCAAATTTATATGGAGCTCGGTGCAACATGAACTTGCTTAAGCTATTATAGATTATATATCATTGTGTATAGTTTGTCGAGTTGTATTTATACATGTGTTAACCCAATGACTTGTCCTTTTTGCAGTTTAGTTGAGTGCATTCTCTTTTTGACTTTGTAGGGAGTCTTTATGCTTTATGTTTTTTTGATTCTTGTGAGCTTATACCCCAGACATGAATATGGAAGGCTTCTCATTTACTGGTCATTTGGGCGTTGGTATTCCATGGTAGATTTTTGTACATTCACAGATCTTTCTTGGAAGTTTTGCCACAGCAGTATCACGTCCCCCTCAGATCCTCTGTCCCATTTTTCATGTACCAACTTTGTCTTACCCACATAAAAAAAATGGTTAAGATCAAATAGGACAGAGTTGGTACATAAAAAATGGAACTAAGGATCATGTCCCGTATCACATCATGAACTTTGTACCGCATCCATTCTGATTCTGACTTGGATTGGAGTGTCTGATCTGAAAAATAAGAAACTGGATTGGAGTATTAGAAAACAATGATCTTAATTAAGCTAGGTGATCCTATCCGTCTTTAAATAATTCACCTCACATCTTCCCTTATAACATTCATTAATATATCTTTCTCTTGGTTTTTCCTGGTCCTTTAAAAGGTAGTTAGATTCTCACCACTGATGATAAGAGCATATACGATCGAGTTTTCCTAACCATATGTCTTTAGTGAATTGATAGTCCTTCTCACTCGATCCTTGACTATACTATGATGATGCTTTCTTCCTAACATTATTCTATCTCCTAAACTAGATTTTTCAGCTTCATAGCATCTGTTTTAGGTCTTTTCAATTTCATTTGTACCAACTTAGTACTATCCTTTCATCACAATCATGACATCCTTTACCACCTTAAACTTTCCAATAGATTAGGTTCTTCAAACGTGATGTATATGGAATTACGCTCAACATCCTAACAATTCTATCAAACATCTCAATTATGACATATCTTATTCTAATTATTTTTAAGATTTATCATCTCCCAATCGATCGATCCCAAAGTTGCCTAACATGTATGGAAAAAACTAATCCTTGTTGTGTCATATGATGTAAGCACCATGTATCCAACATCTATGAATCTTAAAGTTGATTGGTTGAAATGTAGAGCATATCTCCATTACTGCAATTTGAGTCCTCACTCTGCACTATATTCGTAAACCTCAGCAAAACACTAGCTATCCTTTCGTTCCTCTTTTCCTTTTTGTTTGGGCAGTCCCTCCTGATATGTCCAAAATTTCGCTTAGATGTGTCATCTTTCCTTGCTTTCTCCTATGATCTTGATTTGTTTTCTCACTTATAACCCTTTAACTTAAAGAGATTTTACCAGTATTAAGTCTCTGGTAATAGTAAAATAATGATATCGTCCACACCAACTATCTTGTTACCTAATGTGACATTTCCATTGTATATAGTATCTGCTTTAGAGACATCTTGTTTATGCGAGACTTCGATATGTATCACATCTCCACCTTCTTCCAAATCTCCACAAAGGATATAATATCTATAACATGATACATGACCTCATATACTAGACATAATTGAATAGTTCCAACTGCTCAAGCCTACAAACCCTCTTAGTTGAGCTCTTTAATGTCTTCCAACTTATTTTCATGTAGCCCTTTCAGTAAGCCTTACAGCCACAAATCGTTCTCTTTATTATCATAAATTGAAGTTCCTAATTTCATTGAACTTTCCCACTTTAAATCTTATAACCAATGTCATTGTTACCTTAATTGTGCTCTGATACTACTTGTAGAGAAATGATGTGTATGTAGCAAGAATATATTTATATGAAACAAAAAAAAAGCAAGAAGATGAGAAAATTTTTAGTAAGGTTCAACCAATTAGAGCGACTAATTTTACTATTGATCAATAACTCTCCACTTGGTGAAGATTAATAATTTCCTTTATATAAACTAAGCTTGCATGAATATAACAAATTATAATTTCTAGTTGGCATAATTTAGCATAACTCCTCTATTTATCAAACTTAACCATAATTACAATAAGTCCTAGAATCTTTTTAGAGTTTAAATTTCACTAAAAACATATTTCTAAATAAGGTTTTATATTACAAACACAACTGTCTCTTATGCTGTATATTTCACTATCTCTTCATAGAACATAGCATGGGCTCAGCCATACCCATGTCCCTAGACAGTGGATCCTCTTGATTCTATGCACATATGGATATAATCTATGTCACAACCATATCTCAAGCCCCTTCTTTCACGAAAACCTTTTTTATGGATTTGAGAAAACCCAGTAGGCGGGCTAAGCGGGCACACCTCTTCGAGGGTCCAATTGGTGCACCACTCCACAAGCAAGTCAAGTGGGCGTACCTCATTATCGAAGGCCCAACTAGTTCTTTACCTACAGGTAAAACCTCGGCTGCCCCAGACTCTTACAAGAGGAGCTAGCATGGAATCGAACCTGGGACCTAACCGAAGCTAAGCTCCGCTCTCAACCATTAAGCCACACCCTTTAAGGGCCTTTCACGAAAACTACTCTACCACTCTTAACACATTCGTGTATTCAGCTTGTGCCTTCAATTTTGATTTCCATAACTGAACATAACCTAACCTGGGCCATAACATCTATGCCCAGGTTATGTTCAGCTAAAGAATTTAAAATATACTTGCATCCTTCCCAAAACACTCCAAGGTTGCATATATATATGTATGAGCCATACATAATAGTATCCATTTTGGCAAATATTACCATATTGATCGAACATACTCAAAGATGACAAAAGGACCTGAGTTTGACTATGCCTTACTCACTGCCACTCTCTCATTTTCACCTCTCTACATTTATTTTCTACTACCACCTTTCTCTTTATTGGCGCTATTGTTTGTCGCCTAATTTCTCTAGTATTCTCTTTATATTTGGTCAAAATATGTTTAGATGTCCTTTAAGTTGTCTTACATGTTTCAGTCCAATGATTGTTTTCTCTAATTATAGTTTTCAATTTTTCCCTTTATATTTCTAACTTACAATTTTACATAAATTTCTAATACGAGTAAGGTGAACTATTCAACTTTAATTTTGGTTTAAGTTATTTATTGTAACTATTTTTATATAGAATTGTAGATTTTAGCCTTCATGTATATTTTTGTACATGGCCTCTTATAGGCGTGTGTTTATTTTCTGTTGATTAACCAAATTAGGAAATTTAGTTGATATATGAGTAAGGTTTCAATGTAGATAATACGTTTTGAGAATAGAAACCTCAACTGGTTCGTATATTTTTGCTTTTATTAGAACATTTTTGTAGCTTTTTCACTTTGTACTTACTCAGTTTGTGTTCTTTATTCCTTATATGAGTGAATTTTGAGATTCATACACCAATAACTAGGAAGTCTCCTTAAATCTAGAATAATTAGGAAAAAAACAAAAAGAGAAGACAAAGTACTAGATTGTTTTCCATGTTGTGATATATCTAGTGCAGAAAATTAATGAGCACTTGAAATATAAAATCCAAAAATTTCCTACAAAATATACTCCAAAACATATAACTTTAGGACCCGGTGGAATTTTAAATCTAGACTGTGTAATATCAACAGAAAAATTATTATTAGAATGGTCTAATAAATGAGCATTAGTCATACAACTAGAAAAACCTTTTGATGGATTAACAAATATAAGTACTTTATGGAATTTTATTACTTATAAAACTACTAGTATTGTATTAAATTTCTTATTAGACAATGAAATACGAATAAAAAATACTATTGAATTTCTAAATGCCCTCGAACCCATAAAAGCTTTTCAAGTAGTTACCAATGAAATTTATAAAGAATTTATTGGTAGGGATATAACATCTTATAAACAAGAAATTGAAAATGAAAAAAGAAAAAATGCCCTATGGCACCTGAATAATATACGCATACGTGATATCTGTTATCTAGAAGAATATATTTGTAAATTTTAAAAATATTATTATAAATTAACCCGCACAGAACAAGAAATATATATACAAATATTTATTCAAAAATTGCCTTATCAAATTAATAAAACCATCGAAGAATTATTTTTAGTAAAAAAAAATGCTAATTTATTCACTTATAACCTAGGCGGTGCTATTTCCATTACAAAAGAAGTATTATCGCAAAAATGTTTAGAAGCAAAATTACATAAAAAAATTATGGCATAAAGATATTCAATTATGTTGTTCTAAATATTCAGAAATTCTACAACAATATGGATGTGACTTTACTACTTATCAAGACCAAGACAATATTCAGAATTCCCTAAGTATAAACAATATACATGGAAAAAATATCCAAAAAGAAAATATCCTAGAAAATTCCCATTTAAACCATATAAAAAGATTTTTTAGACGAAAAAACTATAGACAAATAAACCCGAAGAAAAATTATTGTCCTCTAAGGAAAGAAAACTTGTAAATGTTGGTTATGTAAAGAGGAAGGACACTATGCCAATGAATGTCCAAAAAAAATACAAATAAATTTAAAGAAAAAATTAAAATTCAGCATTCCAGTATATCATAGAACCTATAGAATCCGAATATGAAACATATTCAACTATTAACTCTTTATATTGTTATGAATACCAAAAGTCAGAATCAACAACTGAATCCGAATATAACATTTATTCAAGTGACAATTTAGAATAAAAAAGTAAATGCATATATATAGATACAAGAGCTACTATTTGTATAGCTGCTAAAACATTATTAAATAATTGAAAAAAAATTAGGGAAACCATTACACATAAAAATAGCAATGGCAGTGTTAAGTCTACTTGGTATGTAAGCTATTATAACAATATCATTATAGAAAATTATACGTTTATGATACCATCAATATATAAACAAGAGTCAGGATTACCACTAATTCTAGGAAATAACTTTCTTAAACTATATAATCCTTTTTGTCAATATCTACATTATATAACTATAAAAACTCCAATAATCAATTCACTAAATAAAAAATCCAACATTCTAAAAATCCTGATATATCATACAACTTATTATAAAACCTTACAACTTATAACTGAAAAACTTAACCAATTAAAATTTTTTCTTCAAAATAATTTAACTTTATAAAATGAAATTGAAACACTAATTGATTGAGTTTGTAGCGAAAACCCACAAGATCCTTTACAAAATACTAATAATCAATTAATTGAAATAAAAATAAAAGATCCTTTACAATAAATAAATATAAAAAATAATATACCATACACACAACAAGATGTAAAAGAATTTATTACTAAATGTTCTGAATTATTAGAAAAACAATTAATCTCATCCGGTACAAGTAAACACTAAGCACACACTTTTTATGTTAATAATCACTCTGAAAAAAAGAGAGGAAAAAGAAGAATGGTAATTAACTATAAAAAATTAAACGAAGCAATAATAAGAGATGGTTATAAATTACCTAGAAAAGATTATATCCTTAATAAATTAAAAGGCCATAATTAGTTTACGACATTAGATGCAAAATCAAGATACTGGCAATTAAGACTACATGAAAATACAAAACCACTAACTACCTTTACTTGTCCACCACAAAAACATTATCAATGGAACGTATTACCATTTGAATTAAAACAAGCCCCTAGAATTTATCAAAGATTTATGGATAATATTTTAGAAACATTAGAAGAAATTTCATTAGCATATATAGATGATATCATTATTTTTTCAAATAAATCTAAAGATGACCATTTACAAAAATTCAAACAAGTTTTAATTAAATGTCAGCAACATGGATTAATTTTAAGTAAAAAGAAAAACAAATTTGCTCAAGCAAACATCGAATATTTAGGAATCAAATTTTATAACGGGTTTCTTAAATTACAACCTAATATTCTTGAAAAATTATATCAATTTCCAGATACATTAAAAATGTAAAAGAAGTTCAAAGAATTTAGGATTATTAAATTAAGATTTAGCAAAAGCTCGAAAACAATTACAACTTAAGTGTAGTACAAAACATCAATGGTTTTGGACTGAAGATGATATTTAACCCGTTAAATCATTAAAATCTCTCTGTAAAGAATTACCAGCATTATATAGTTACAATATTAAAGATAAATTGATCGTACAAATTGATACAAGTATGGATACATGGGCAGGTTGCCTTTTGGCACAACCACCCAATTCAAGGAAACATCTTTTATGAAAATATAGCAATGTGACTTTTAATCCCACTGAAAGTACCTATCCTATTCATGAAAAGGAAACACTTGCATGTATTAAAACTCTACGAAAATGAAGAGTTGATTTATTACCTATTGAATTTCAAATTCAA
>JANIPN010000007.1:24687785-24706129 GCA_027478595.1 Erythroxylum anguifugum
TTATCATGGTGGGCACTATATGGAGTTTAATATTTGATTATGTAAGTAACTGCAAATGACTTATTAGCAATTCTAGTATTTATAATTGCTTTGAGTATGCTTTTAGTACTAATAATCGCATAGTGAGTTTTCACCATAATCGACTTCATACTAAAATTGTGGAAGCCCTAATATATGCCTTAAGTTGGTTAAGTGCTAAAAATATTTAAGGTGAACTCTATATTTTATAATATATTAGTTATTTATTTCTTATAAGTTTATTGATCATCCATCATTTTACATCATGTTTAATTTTTTTTAATGTGACAAGTATAAAGAATATG
This sequence comes from Erythroxylum anguifugum, assembly GCA_027478595.1. Lineage (NCBI taxonomy): Eukaryota > Viridiplantae > Streptophyta > Magnoliopsida > Malpighiales > Erythroxylaceae > Erythroxylum > Erythroxylum anguifugum. The sequence goes on from JANIPN010000007.1 coordinate 24,688,109, forward strand.
AATACAATAGAGACCATTCATTCAACAGATAGTTTTTTTCAAAGAAATATCTGATAATAAAGGTATATCGTGTATTCATTTAATAAAATTGTTATATGATTGAGCATGATTTACATAATAATTTTTATATGTAGATGAAGTAGTGTAAACTATTGGAAATCTTGATTATAATGATTAGCTAGCCCATTTTATTCTATAGTTGGTTTGTTTTGTTTAATCTTTGCTATTAGATTTACTTTTTCTTTACATGCAACTTATTTGGATTACCACTAAATCTTGAAAAAAAAAGACTTACATAGTTAAACTTTCATATACTTATGTGGTATTTTATAGATTAGCAAGGAAAACTCCATGTTATTTCCCAATGGCATGATGTATTTAAATAAACTCAAGTTTTACCATAGCTTCTTTAAATAGTTACTTGTTTGATAGCCTATGGTTGCTTTACCATAGCTTCTTTAAATAGTTACTTGTTTGATAGCCTATGGTTGCTTTTATCATTACTTGTTGTCTAACATCTATTTTAGATAGTTTGATTTATTTTATGAAAAATACTTGTTTGTATTGTATTTATAATGCTTTTGATGTGGACATGATTTATTATTCCATTCTTAATTGTTTTGAAGAAGTTCCATTGGTTAAAGGAAGAAACTTTTACATGTTTAAGTTATTTTGGACAAAATTGAGCGTGTTTTACAATTTTTAGGTTTAGCGTAATCTTGAAAATTTTGAATAAAATAAGTATATAGATTGGATAACATCAAAATTTTATCTTTAAAAATATAAGGAGAAAATGTGACGTGGAATCTTAAATTTAAATAATTATAAAGTAATTGCCAATGATCAAATTAATATAAAATATTAAAAATTATACAATATTTATTTTCACATTAAATCCTTTGTTATAATTATTATGTTATTATCCTATTTTATTAAATTTTTTTCATATAATTATATAAATTTTACGTAAATATGTAAATATGTGAATAAAATTTAATAAAACGTAACAAAAATACGGTAACCGAAATATAAAAAGAAAATCTGATCCCGTTTATTTTTACCCAAGTAGCTCTCAGGCTATTGGATCATTTGAAATTTGAAATAACGTCAACGAACCCTTGCTGAAAACGAAAATAGAGAGGAAGGAAAGAGTCAAAGAAAGAAAAGGCAAGAAATCTTCTTCTTCTTCTTCTTCATTTTGGTTGCATTGCATTTTCTTACCTGTTTCCTCTTATGTGACGTTCTTGTTTCGCTTTTCTACGCGCATATTTACTATCCTTTTTTCTTCCACTCGGATTCCTTTTCCAGCATTTTATCTGTCGGTCCTCGGAACTTTTTTCTTTCTTTCCGATTTGTGAGCTTTGTGATTCTTTGTATCTGGGTTGCTTTCAATGTTACTTAGACAGACTTGTTCTAGTGTTCCTGTTGTTATTGAACTCCTTATTTCCCTCTTCGTCTCTTGCATTATATCGCATGCATTTGCTCTGATTAGCTGATGAAGCCATACGTTCAGAAACTTCTTTGCTGTTGCTTTTGTGGGATTAGTTCCTTTCCGTTTTCGAATCCAAGTCTTTTTTACTGAAATTTCACGCTCTGTTTTTGTTTTATTGGTGGGAAAACTAAAACATCAAAAATTCCTAGTGTGTCAAATGAATTGAAGTTTGAGACACTTCTGTGGTTGATATATATACTTGGGTTCCCTTTTTCACACCATGATTGTGTTTTTACTATGCTTGAGACGTTTGGTTTCTTTCACGAATTTTTTTCCAAGTATTTCTGGACAAAAACAATACCTTTGGTTTGGTTGAATCAAATATAAAAGAAGCAAGAAATGGTTTTGGTAAACATTGGTTTCACCAGTTCTGTGTTCTTATTATCCCTTCTTTGGTGAATGATACTTTTTTTCCTTGATCGCTCATTTGTACTATTTTCTGCAATAATAGAGATTGTTCTTGTTTGGTATTGTTATATTTGTGTCTTGTGGCAATTCCTTCTTATTTTCTGATAAAACTCATCTGCTGTTTCGATATACTGAAATTTTATTGCTCCTACATGGAATGCGGCAGTAGAACATTTCAGATTTTTACCTATAGCCATGCATTTCATGCGACTTAATCTCCCATAGTCATATTTACTTTACTTTCTGCAGGAATTGAGTTGATTAAATCTCAGTTGCTTGGTTGGATTTTGCTTTTTTAGATATAGTGAGAATGTTGGGTATAAAGAAATCTCCCATAAAGGCTCTTAAGCAAAACAAATATCCTTTTCCTGCTCCCTCTAACCCTTTTGATTCTGATGACGAGTTTGATCGTAAAGAAACTCTAAAACCATCAAAGAAAACTTCTTCAGAACACATTTTAACAACAAATTTCAGCACAAATCCTTTCGATAATGATGATGAAAAAATTATGTCCTCTACATCTTCATACTCCTCAAAGTCAACTGCAAGAAACAAGTATACGAATGATTTCTGTGATGATGGGGGATTCGAAAACCAACCGGTGCAAGAATTAGAGAATTATGCTGTCTACAAAGCTGAGGAGACCACAAAGGCTGTTAATGGGTGCCTAAAAATTGCAGAGGAAATAAGAGAAGATGCCACTAAAACTTTGATTACACTGCATCAACAGGAGGAGCAAATTATCAAGACGCAAAACATTGCTGTTGAAATGGATCATGATCTTAGTCGGGTATGATCTGTTTTCATAAGTTTATATGTTTAGCTTTTAAGAAGAAAGTTTATAACTTAAAGAGTATACACAGAATTTGAATAATGCATTCTACTCTTATTTTCCATCCAATTGATTGCACTTGAACAGTTTCAATACTGCTCTTCTAAATGACTCTTTTAAATTATGTTGTTGAAATATGCTGAATATTAAGTCACTGTCACAAGTTTCCTGTGATGGGCTACGGCTTGAAATTTTTTTTTTTTTGGTGCAAATCTTCAAGCATATAGAATTGTTAACTTTGTAATTTTTCTTAATATTTATACAGAAATTTTTTGTGTTTGAGTGCTACGAATATCTTATGCCCCATGTTTTCCCCTTTCCACTATATATTCAATTTTATTTTAAGGACTAAATCGGGTACTTGCTGGTCTGCAAAATATGCATTTATACAAACACAATGCAAGAAGTTAATAAAATTTAGTCATACATTTGTAAGGTTCTTCCTTATCAATCTTTCATGCCATACAGATCTCTTTAAGTTTCTACTTGATTCTGCTGAAGTGCAGTGAACTTGACGAAGAAAAGAAAAGCATAAAGACAAATACTTAATTCCCTACTTCCTAATAGTTGTCCAAATTAGGGAAGGGGTGTAGGTAACTAGGATTCATTTATAGCATGCTCAGTATTTTTTCATAGACATGCTTTCTTTTTGTAGCTTTGAGTTTTTAGGCACTTGATTCCGATTCCTGCCCACATCTTAAGAGGGGGTGAAAAAGAGTTTCAAGGGAAATAGTTTTCCCTTTTGCCTTTGCTGATTGGTTGATCTCTTGGAATCTTTTAAATGCTTTTGAGCATATTGCAGTCTTTCCATGACTATTTCCTTTTATATAAAGGAAATAGCCATCCAACCGTATCTTATTTATCATTCCTTTTCAGTAATGCTGCTTTTCCATTGATTTCCATATCAACTAATGGATCTTATGGAAAATTTTCATGGATTCTTTATAATGACTTCAGGGAGAGAAACTTCTGGGCAGTCTTGGGGGCATATTTTCCAAGAAATGGACACCAAAGAAAACTCGTCCAATAACTGGCCCTGCCATCGCAAGAGGTTGTATATTCTGTCTACATATTTGCCTCAATCTAGATGTTCAACCAACTTTTGAACCATACTGTGTGATGAAATCATAATGCTGCAAAAAGTTGACACAGTTTCTCTCAGGAATGCATGTCAATTTATGTCTTCAATTTCTTTTATGCTTGTTCCTCCTATTTTATTAGTAAAAGTTTTGTTGAGGGGAATAATAAATGCTGCTTTTTTCCTATAAATATGAAGTTCACAATTGAAGTTTCTAGAACTTTACTTGCTATTTCTTAACATTTGTTTTATTTTTTCTCTGGCAGATTATAATGCACCAAAAACAATGGTTGGCCATCTGGAGCAGAGAGAGAAGTTGGGCTTGAATCCAGCATCCAAAGGAAGTTCTGACTCACGAGCAATTCTACCTGAACCAACCAATGCACTGCAGAAAGTTGAGGTTTGTGCCTGTTTTCAACCCCGAGGAAATGCTGATTCTTCGTTTGTTAGCAAACTTGAATTACTAGGAATTAAGTGTTCATTTGTTTATTTCATCTTTCTCTTTCAATCAATGCGAATATCACCCAAAGCTTGAAACAAAAATATTGCTACTTTGAGTACTTGGTTGCTGATATCTGTCTATATTGCATGATAATGAAAACAGGTAGAAAAGGCAAAGCAAGATGATGCACTTTCAGATCTGAGTAATCTGTTGGGAGAACTTAAAGATATGGCTGTTGACATGGGGACTGAAATTGACAGGTTAGTCTTCATTTGAGCGAACCATAAACATCCAACATGTGTATATACATGTACATTAACTGAATCAATGCTTCCGAGGTCCATCTACTGTTGGGTTGTGGCAGAGAAAGGATTTTGATTTTGGACCTATCAATATTTTCCTTTACTTTTCTATAAAACTTTTGAACCAATAGTAGCAAGTTGGGTAGTGCATAAATTACTTGTTAAACTTCAGAAAGATTGCATGTGATTATTCATATTTGAACATTTTTCAGTTATAAGTTTGATCTAAAAAGTAAAATTAGAACCTGATAAGAAATTCGAGTAAAATTTAGGGGCTACTAGGACTATTTTCCCTAACAAGTTTGCTTACAATTTATGTGCTGCTCAGGCAAACCAAAGCTTTGGATCATGTAGAGAATGATGTTGATACTCTAAATATGCGAGTTAGGGGTGCAAACCAGCGTGCCCGTCGATTGCTTGGGAAGTAGTAGCATTCTATTCAGTAGATTTCGGTTACTGACATGTCGACAGATACCACCTTTTGTTTGCCTGTCAGCTTCTTTTTGTATTTATTGATATTACATTATTGCTGCTATTATTACATTTGCACTCTGAAATTGAAACGTATACATTCTTAATCTGTTGCCAAAGTCTGGTAGTAAGATGATTTTTGGTAAATGGAATACCCTTTTAAGCGTTATGATTTGAATTTAACTTATGCTCTCTTTCTCATTCTACAATGTCTTCTCTAAAATCTCTCTATAATTTGATGATTTAGACCTAATTTCGTTTGATATTCTCCTTGCTCATAGGTATTATAGTAATTATTTTTCTTATTTTTTTCAGTAGAGTTTGTTATATGGAGGAGTATAAATTACAAGGGATATATTGTTTTTTTTTTGGTAATTTAGAAGAATAGAACTAAAAAACAAATATATGTATAAAGAAGTTCACGCAGTAGTGTCTCGGAGGACATCACCAGCTATTACAAAACACCTAGCCCACAGTTAAGCCATAACAAAAGCTACGCAAGACAAACAGCAGCTGTGATTTAAGGATGGAACACAACTGCAAATCACACATCAGATCTCCTATATGCTGACCAGACTAGGCCAAAGAAACAATAACCATAAGGGGATAACCTTAGCTAAACAAGTTCTCAATTCCAGGAAAGGCAATACCATTGACTGGCTGCCACTGTGGAGTTGAGTCTTCTGTGCAATAGTCCTGCCAAGTCTCTTAGTGAGTTTGTAGCAATGTAGGAAGTTGGATTGCCATCTAACTCCTGTCCGGTCTTCCGATAGGGAGTTAACTTGTCCTGACCAAGAATAGTCAGCTAACAATTTGCATAAAAGTAAATGATGAACAAATAATAAAATTACCTCCTCTCTGTGTATAGGCTGAGAAGTTCCCTAACTTAGGAGAGATTACTCTATGACAAGAGATATATTGTTGGAGGTCAATAACACAACTTTTTAAAAGATCAACCAAAGATCTAGCAACAAAACATTCTTGAAGTTTAACCAGCAAATTAGTATTAGAATACGAAACATACCAACGAAGCAAACACGTAAATTTACGTGAAAAACTTTCTAGTGTAAAGAGAAAAATTACGAGTTAAATTAACAAACAAATCCTCTTAGTGTAAATAAGGGTTTACAATGTTTAATATCTCATCTCTCCATTATAAGCTGTAAAATTGAAGTTGATATGTTAATCAATAAAGACTTAAACCAACAACAACGACTTAGTTTTTTTTTTAATTCTTAAAAAAACTCAAAAAAAAAACGACGATTTAGTAAATTTTTTTGCTAAATGTGGGTCTAAGAAGGTTTATTGTACACAGCCTTATCCTTAATTAGTAGAGGGGTTATTTCTGAGACTTACATGAAACAGGAAAACATAAAAAAACAAAATAATTAAATAAAATAAATTTAAAAATAACAATAAAAGATAAATAAATAAATAAATAAGAAAGTAAAGATAAAAATAAAGCACTAAAAAATAAAAGTAGTAGAATTAGTTGTAGTAATAGTAATAGTAATAGCAATAGTAGTAATATTAGTAATAATAATAAATAATAAATAATACTATGAATTAATGATAATGAGAGTGGAGAACTGCCGGAATAGTAACAATAATAATGATAAAAACAATAAAAATGATGATAGTAATAATAAAAAGTACGAAAATAATAACAAGGAAACTAATAATATTAATAATAATATGTAGCAGGGAATCAATCATAAGAAGCAAATTGATGTCGGGTTGCTCCGTGTTAAGTTTATCACGCGAAGTCATTATCGACCATTAAAAAATTCAATACAACTGGTTCAATCTATTTAATGGAAATTTTTTTGAACTATTCGACCATTAATTAAAAACATAATATGTAATTATTTAATTTGTAGTTATTCATATAATTTAATTATTATTTAAAATTTTGAATTATTTATTATAAATATATTTAGCTTTAAGTTGTTTTAAAATACATAAATTTCAAAATAATTACTCATAGAATAATTCAATATTCAATTATAAAGAATAACGTTAATTTTGATAATTTAAAAGTATATTAATAAAAATATTAGTTTCTAAAATAAAATTTTATATATTTTATTGATATAATTAATTATTAAAATATAACATAATACATTTTTATTAATAAAATTTATATACTATTAAAATGCAACTATTTGTAAATTAATTAATAAAAGTATTTTATTTTCCAAAATTTTTTAATATTAATTAATGTTATTAACGTAAGTATAAATAGATTAATGTTATCAATTAAGAAGGTTTTTTTTTTATTTCAAAAGGATTTAAAAATGAAAGTAAAAACTATAAAATATCTATACAACTATTCTTTTTTATTTAATTCGAGTCATAATTATCGGAGCATTAGTATTGATTTCTAAGTGAAATGAAATTTCAAGCCCATAAGCCAAACAAGGGCCGAAGCACATCCAAATGCATTTGTGGCTCGTGGCCAAAAACCGTCTTATGACTAATGGTCGGCGTTTTCAACTCTCACTTACCGACTCACCTGCATGTGTGGATTGCCCGTTACATAAGGAGTCCTTGGCACATGTTTTTCGAGACTGTTGGAGGGCGCGCGCAATTTGGAACCATCTTATTCATGGCAGCCACCGGCAGCAGTTCTACTATAGCGACTTTCCCTCTTGGCTGGAACGGAACCTTCGTTTGCCGCTTGGGTCTTGCAATGCAGGTTCTTGGCCTTTGGTGTTTGGTGTGGTTCTTTGGAAGCTGTGGACATGGTGCAATGAACGGTGCTTTAACCCCGGCACATCCACTACCCATCTCATCGGTGAAATTCACGCTTTCGTGCGAGATGCGTTGCTGGCCCAACAACTCCAGCGGGATGTCTTGGCCCCCTCTGCCCAGCACCGCCGGCTACTTGAAGTTTGTTGGCCGAAGCCTAAGGAAGGTTGGGTGAATTTGAGCACGGATGGCTCAACCAAAGGGAATCCCGGCCTGGCGACGGCTGGTGGGCTACTCCGGGATGCTAGTGGGTGTTGGTTGGTTGGTTTTGGTGCACTTTTGGGGTGTTGTTCGGCTTTACAGGCTGAATTTTGGGCGGTTTACCATGGACTAACTCTGGCATGGTTTCATGGATACACTCGGGTGGAATTGACAGTCGATTATGCGTTGGTGGTGTCTAGTCTTACAAGTGTAACGTAGCGGGAGGTTCATCCATTGCATTCAGCTATCCGAGAGTTGTTGTCTCGAAATTGGGTGGTTCGGGTGAGCCATATTTTTCGGGAAGCTAATCGTTGTGCGAATTGGCTAGCTTCCTATAGCTTTCGTCTCCCTATTGGCGTTCATTGGTTTAGTGAGCCTGTAGCGGGTATCTCGCCGCTCCTGTTAGCTGACTCTATTGGGGTGACCTTGCCCCGCGTCACTGCTCTGTAGTTTCTTTTTCTTGGACGTTTGCTCCGTTTCTTTGACCAAAAAAAACATTCGTCTTGCTAAACGACGTAATATAAGCAATCCAAAATTGGCTTGAAAATTAGGCTAGGGTCCAATTGGACCCAACCCAAATTTAATGCTACAAAATTTGCCCGATTACTTAAATACATGAAAAAAAAAGTAAACTAAAAGCTTGAAACCATCCTCCTATAGCCTAAATCTGTCTCTAATCAAATGTATGTTTTAAATCTTAACGTTTACAATAAAATATAACTTGAATTTGAATATTTTGAAGGCGTTGAAATTGAATCATAAAGTTTTCAAAACATTTAGAACAAACCTTAAATAGACATAAAATTTGACAAAGTTAACTCTTCATCAGTTAAATGTACATATTTTTTTTGCTAAAAGATGGGTCTCATTGCCACATAAGGATGGCAATGGGCCATGTCGGGATTTAATATTTTTAAAAAATTCAAAAAATGTCGTTTTGTCACTCTTAGTTAGGCGTGAACAACCTTAACCAGAGCCCAATCCGTGGCCTAGTTAGGCCAAGAAATTCAGGCTTATGACCAGGTCAACCCGAACCTGATCCGTTGACTTCAACCAAGCTCAAGCTAGATTGCCATCGTCAACAATTATACAATTCATATAGTGGGATTCGCTGTTATACATTTAACATAATGGACCCTATTTGCCATTTAACAATAGGCCCACTTTTATTTTATAAAATAAAAAATAATGTCATGTTAATATTAACATGACATTTAACTGAGAAAAGTTAACACTATTAAATTTTCATCTACTTAGGTCAATTTTGAATGTTTTAAAAACATAAGGGTCGATTTGAACGTTTATGTATTCTATTGTAAACGTTGAGGTTTTAAATATACTTTTAGCTTAGAAATAAATCGTGTCTTCCCTATTCCAGACCTAAGAAAGTGAACTTCCTGCTTGTCACAATCAGTCGACTCTTTTTATGCTTTAAAATACTTTGCATGTTCTTTGTGTTTAATTTTTGTTTCAAGGTGCAATGATAAAAAATTCAAATCATTACAAGCAGTTTAGTTGCAATAGAGCATGTATATTTCACTTGACACTCCTCACTAGCATTTACTAAAAATATAAAAAAAATTGATTTTATAAATGAGAGTTAATTGATGGTACTTTCCTCAATCGAATAGTGAGGTCTACTGATTTGTACAGTATCCTTTTAAAATTTTAATATGTCACGTATTCTATAGTATAGTTTCACATGGTCCACTTATTAAAGAATGATGTATCTAAAGGACATATCGTATCGATTTCAATAGATTACATTTGTGATTTAGAACTTCTGTATAATAAACCAAAGTTTGTTATGTTAGTTTATGTCCTATATCCAATTGATTAGTTGTAGTTTAGTGATAAAATAATTAATAAAGACATTCTTTTTTTTTAATGCATTAAGTTAATTACATTTGATATTTTAAAACTAAAGGTAAAATTATGATGAGATCTAATTATGAGATTCAATTTACATTTATGTATTATTCATAAATATTCCTAGTTCTAGTTTCATCAAGATAAGATATTGATGAAACTGTAAAACTAGCACACATTATGTCTCTATCTTATGAAGAAAGTAATTAATCTCACAAATTAAAGTATAGAGATGCTTAAATTAATGTGTGAGTGCCTATTAGAGAATAAGTTCATTGAGCTAGCCCAACTATAAGGATTCTAATTGAAATATTACTTATGTATCTGTGGATTTCCTCATAATAATGGTCGTATAATTGTTACTTAGACTTAAGATTACCAAGGTATCTCATATGGGAATTATTGTGTTTCGATGCTACTTATGAACTGTCCTAAAATAATTCAATCGATAATACGTGGATTCGCCACTCTAATTAGAGAGAATGTTCTATTATTTTTTATTAGTAGTGATTTATGGTATTTTCTAGCCAGAATGAATTAACGTTTGAAAAGTTGTTTTCAAATATCAATTATAAATTAGTTACTAATTAGCAAGAACAAACATTATTAAATACAAAAGAGTAGACACTATATTCATACTCTGTCTAATTGGAACATTTGATAACGAAAGGATTAAATTATACATCATAACCGTGCATGGACAGGTTAAGTCAAATCACTTTAACGTTCCTAATATTTGGGTAGTTATGATATGTTGCTAGATGTCAATCTTGATCTATAGTTATAAATTGTTTAATTGGAGAATTAAAGATAACTTAAAAGGGTTTTAATTTATTTGATTATAATTATGAATTATAATTATAATTATAATCAATTTCAATATATTAAGAACCTAATGCGTCACATATTAAGAGCAATTTGTAAAGGAAAAATCAATTTTTAATTAAGTTAGACTTAATTATAAAGTTTAAAAAACTTTAGGGATCAAATCGAAGATATTTGATTTTATTAAAGTTAAATTAATTATAATTAGATTTTGAATTTAATTATAATTGAGGTATTTAGTTTTAATAGAAATTAAAAAAACCCTAACGTTTTTTCTATAAATAAGAATAAGCACAAGGGAGCTAGCACTTCTGCTTAATTCCTCTTAAAAGTTGAGAAATTGCTATATGGATATCATTAAAGACCGGACAAGTGAACAACTCATGGTTGACGCATTGAAAAACTTTCAAATGATTTCTTTGAAAAACTTTCAAATGATTTCAACAGAAATCATTTTTGAACTTTGGCCTAGGACATTTTACAAAGACAAAACTACATACGTTTGACATCTTGTGCCTCTGGGGTAGAAATATCATAGAAATTGTTACATGGTGACTTATGATATATTACATGCCTTGTGCCAATAGGATCTTATTTGGTGTTCTAGTTGCTTCTTGGTTAATAATACATTAAAGAAGCAATGCTGCATTATCCTTTTTCATCCCCACTGTTGTATATATGTATGTAGACATATACTAGGGACCATGTTTGCCTCTGTACCTACATTTTGGCACAGGTATTTGTCATTCCTTTTTAGATCCACAGTTCCACCCAAATCCTTATTTGTCCCTAATCAATTGAATATCTGTCTTGGATTGTGATTTAACTAGTGCATCTAGAGGAACCTGTGAGGTATTAAATTGTTGAAAAGCCCACAAAAACAAAAGAAGAGCCCAAATCTAACAAAACTGACCTAGCCCACAAAAATTAAAAACATAGGAGATTATAAATTAAGAAGATACAAATGGGTAATAAGAAACTCAACGAAAAGTTCTCTTCATCTTATTCTCTATTTTTTCAGCTGGTAAGTTTGTAAAAAAATACATCATTTTTCTCTTATATGTGAAGCTTTTCTCATGTATTCCCACATTTTGTTTGTTTTGCACTAAATTAGTATAGAAATTGTGGAGATTAATAACTCAAAAATCTTTCAGAAAGGCATAGAATTTCACATGGGTAAAATTTTTCTAGCAACAATTAGATGCCTTTTATTTGTGATTTTAATCGTCATAAACTAGTTTATAGTTAGAAAGTATATTATGATTGTTTGAGCCAATAATCTTAAAGTCACGAGAAAAATAAAAATAGAGAAAAGGTGCTGAAAAATGAGAAAAAAAGGAGGTAGGAGAATACGAGAGAGTGAAGAAGAAGACAATTTAAGAAAATTTAAGATATATTAAGGGGCAAAATAGGAAAGGTAAAAATTTAAGGATAAAATTGGAATTTAATTCCTAGAATGGTTTTTTATATTAATAAAAAATAAGAGTAAAATGGGACTTTTAATAGTTAAAAGTATTTTAAAAATTATGATAGTTAGGTAAAGTAAGGATATTTTAATAATTAATAATAAAGTGAAAGAGAGAATTATTAAGTGTAACTGTGTTGAAAATTTTTCCTAAATAAGTCTAATAGAATTTTGTAATGTCTATGTATGGATTAAGGACTATATTGGACTTGTTAATTAGTTGATTAAAAAAAATCAAATAAGGATAATCTTAAACTACACTCTTGAAATAATGTACGGTTCATAAAATTTTGAATTTTGTTATTAATAAATTATTTTATAGTGAATTATATTTTAAATTAGTCATGAATTAAATTAATGATTAATAATTACATATATAGATTTCTAAAGCATATAAATTGTGTTTATTTATTATATAAATGTTTTAAAAAGTACAAAATGTTTCACATTTATATTTTATTATATATTATAATGTGTATCACTTGATAATTTGGTGAAAATTTTGATGATTAAGATTTTCAATTGTTCATGAGTATAAATAAGAATATCAGAGTAAATAAATCACGTTCATGAAATTAAATAGAGACCGACTTATCATATGTTAATAATAAATTGTGTAAATTATGAATAGGTTATATTCGATGGTCATATATTGATGAGTTGTTTAAATATGAGCGAGAAATAGCTAGGAACCTGTTCTGTGAAGCAAGTACTAGGGCATCCTAAGTGTTGGGGATGTTCTGTGTTGATGGCTAGGTACTAGAATGGTACCGAGATATCTTCAGTTTTATGAATATCATTTGTTGATGGCTAGGTATCAGAGTGATATTAAGATACTGGATTAGAATGAGAAAGTAAGGTACCCTGTGCCGATCTTTATATATCTAATTTTGTTTCTACTTAGTGAGTGATTATGATGAAGAAAGATGAGCCGACAGAACATTGAATGTAAGCCTACTAGGATAAGCAAGGCCTAGACAATTTAGTTAATAATGAGGTAAAACATAAATGATAATAATAAAATAATGTTATTATTAATCATTACTAACGATGAAATTTTGGATGTTTGTTGAGTGTTTAGATAAGATGAGTATTGTTGTGTATTTTAGAATAATATGTATGTTTTAATCATTTGAATAATTTCTATCTATATTGAGTTATTTGATTTTAAGGATATAGTCAGTTATCCTTACTAAGTTGACAGATCACCCCTTGCTGGTATTTTTTTTAGAAGATATAAATATTGTCGATAACCTTAATGCACATGATTGACAAAGTAGAGTCTAGGTGGGACAAGCATATAAATTGAGTAAAGTTGTTTTATTGTATATACTTTTGAATGTCACAGTTAGGAAAGTTGTGCTTGTACAGATAAATTTTATGACTGATGAACATCATTTTTAGAATTAATGAAGATTTTGGTACTTAATGATATAATTATAGAACAATTTGGATAAATTATAATTTAAGAATTATTAGAGTGCCATATTTAGGTGATATCAGAGCGAGTTCACATTTCTATGGGCAAATTAAGTGAAAAAAACTAATGATATGTGTCTTATCTAGGATGGTTTCGGGAGATGATATTGCTAGCACAGGGTCGATGATAGGTCCCAATCAAAGCAAATAAGGCTTTTGTAATGAGATAGGATTCTACTTAAGGTAAGAATGAACCACAATATTTTAGTTGGAATAAGCTCCTTTATCATTACTTTGTAGGAGTTTAAATACAAAGGAAACTAACAACTTTTCCTAATTCGTAGATCATGTCCTTAAGGATTAAGACTCTACAATTAGTTGCAACCAAGTAGTCGAAATTATTAAGATAAAATGACAACTCTATAAACTATTCTCAAGCAAGCTTGTGACGTGATCCATCCAACTTAGGCCAAGTCTTTACTGCTAATAATCCTCCAAGCTTTATGACACTTACATAGCCTATGCATTTCAATATCCACATATTAAGGATGCATAAGACCACTTAATCAAAATATTTTGGATTTTAATGGGCACTCTTTGAGATCTTCATGGCTTATCATTGCCTTCCCTTTATATTTATGTTCATGAATTTATCTCTCACTGCTCAAGTGTTTTCTCATGTAACATCATCTACAAGAAGTCTCTTCCATTTGATTAAGCTTTCTTCAATAAACTTCTTCCCTTGTTTCACCTAACGTATGTCCAATATAGCCTTTGGTTGCATGATAAGTTCACCATCGCTAGCAATAGGTGGCAATTCAGTAGTAGATGTAAGGTTGTCTCCTATCTTCTTTTGAAGGAGTGCAACATGGAAGACCAGTGAATGCGAGAATTAACTATTAATGTAAGCTTGAAGGCCACTTTTCCAATATTTTTTGCAATATGATATGGACCATAAAATTGGTTTGCAAGCTTTTGATAAGCTCTTTTAAACACTGATTATTGGCGATAATGATGGAGCTTGAGAAAAAATTATTCTCCTACTTGGAATTCAATGTACCGACATTTAGAATCAGTTTTGTGGTTGTTGTGATATAAAACACCAAAGCAACAAAAATGGGTGACTAAATAACTTGGCTATCATTATGAGATCACATACAAACCGGGCCATGAGAATAGTGCAACAAATGCTCTATTGTGAGTGTCGGGTGGTCCTAATCTTAATTCCTTGTTTGTGTCTCAAACTACCTTATAGGATACAATCAAAGCCGAAGCTCCCAACCATCCGTACATGTAGAAAATAAGCAAGCTAGCAATAGAACAACTGGGTGTATCTTACACATGGTGTAACGGATTGGTTTGTTATAAGAACTGTATGGTAGTACCTCCAAATTCTTTCATCATCCAACAACTCTTACATGAGTTCTATGATTCACCAGTTGGAGGCCATTCTAGGGTAATAAGAAGATATAAGAGAGTAGCTTAACACTTTTATTAGCCATCAATGTATCGGTTGGTGAAAGACTATATTACTTATTGTGATGTATGCTAACAAAATAAAGCTAACCTTTTGTCACCAAGAAACCTTCTCTAACTGCTGCCAATTCCATGTTAAGTTTAGGATGATATCACCACGGGTTTTGTAGAAGGCCTTCCACCTTAAAATGGCAAGAATACCATTCTTGTTGTTGTTGATTGTCTGAGCAAAATAACACATTTCTTGGCCTTATCTCATCCGTATACAACAGAAATTGTAATTGAAACATTTGTCGAAAGAGTGGTAAAGCTTCATGGAATGCCTCGATCCATCATAAGTGATTGTGACCTAGTATTCACTAGTCATTTTTGGTGAGAATTCTTTAAGATGCATGACACATAATTGAAGATGAAATTTGCATATCATCCTTAAACGGATAGGTAGTCGGAGGTGGTGAACCACTACATTGAACAATGTCTCTGATGTTTTGCATCTTAGCAACCATGAAAGTGACATTCTTTCCTTCTATGGGTAGGATTCTAGTATAATATTGCATATCATGCCTACAAAAAAATGACTTCCTTTCAAACTTTATATGGAAGAGTGCCACAAATAATTCCACATAATGATTAAAGCCATTGCTCAGTACATAAAGTGGACCAAATTCTTGCTTCTTAAGATGCATTACTATGAGAGCTCAAAGTCAATTTCTATGTGGAAAGTAATATAATGAAGCAACAAAGTGATTCTAAGTGACAGAACGTCGAATACCAAGTGGGATAATGAGTTTTTCTCAAGTTTCATCGTTATCGCCAACAGTCAGTGTTTAAACAAACTTACCAAAAGCTTGTAAGCCAATTTTATGGTCCATATCAAATTGTAGAAAAGATTAGGAAATTGGCCTACAAGCTTACACTACCATCTAATTCTCACATTCACCCGGTCTTCCATGTGTCACTCCTTAGAAAGAAGATAGGGGACAACCTTACACTTGGTACTGAATTCCACCTATTGCTGTTGATGGTGAACTTATCATGCAACTAGAGGTTATATTGGACACACGTTAAGTCAAATAAGGGAAGAAGAGTATTAAAGAAAGCTTAATCAAATAGAAGAGACTTGCTGTGGATGATGTTACGTCGGAAACACTCAAGCAGCGAGAGATAAATTCATTAACATGATCTTCTTAGACAAGGTTCAAGTATTGATAAGATAAGAAGATCTTAAAGATTATCCATTAGGAATCTAAAATCTTTTGATTAAGTGTCCCGATGCATGCATAATACGTGTTATGGAAATGAATGGGCCATGCAAGTATCATAAAGCTTGAAGGATTGTAAAGATTTGGTCTAAGTTGGTTGGATCACGTCATAAGCTTACTTAAGAATAAGTCATAGAGTTGTAATTTTACTACTTGGTTGCAACTAATTGTAGAGTCCTAATCCTTAGGGATATTATCTACGAATTAGGAGAAGTTGTCATTTTCCTTTATATTTAAACTTTTGTAGATTGATAATAAAGGGAGCTTTTTCCAACTAAAATATTATAGTTCATTCTCACCCTAAGTAGAATCCTATTCACAAAAGTCTTATTTGCTTATTCTAACTAAAATATTGTGATCCATTATCACTCTAAGTATAATCTTATTTTATTACAAAAATCTTATTTGCTTTGTGAAATAAGCTCCTTTTATTATCACTTTGTATGAGTTTAAATACAAAGGAAAATAACTTCTCCCAATCCATAGATCATATCCATGAGGATTAAGACTCTACAACTAGTTGCAATAAGTAGCCGAAATTGTTGAAATAAAAATAACAACTCTATAACTTATTCTCAAGCAAGCTTGTGACGTGATCCAACCAACTTTAACCAAGTCTCTATTGCTAATAATCCTCTAAGCTTCAAGACACTTGCATAGCCTATACATTTCAATAGCCACCTATTATGTATGCATTAGGACATTTAATCAAAATATTTTAGATTTCTAATAAGCACTGTTAAGATCTTTTTGGCTTATCAGTCGACTGGGAAATTGGGCCATTTGATTTGTGCTATGGATGTGCCTAATAAGGGGAATGTCAGAGTGGAACGAGTAGGAAGAGAGATGTCAGTGCCACATTAGATGATGCAATCCATTTCCATGATGAAATATGATATTACTGAGTCCAACATAAGGTAATTTTATGGTTGACCAAAATTATGAACAAATCTGTAAAATAGGTGCAGTAGAGTTTCAAGGTACTACTGACTTGAGGAGGTTGAGGCATAGTGGGAGCAGACATAGTTAGTTTCAGATAGTCTGGAGTGTATCTTAGAAAGAATGTTGTAGTACATTGTTACATTATTTTAGGACAACGCACTGACTTGGTGGAAGTTAATGAAGAGATCTTTTAAGGCATAAGAGATCATTTGGCAAGAATTCCAGAGAGAGTTTATTGGCAAAAATATTTCGCAGATAAAGTTTATGAGTTTGATTCAAATAGAGGGGATGTCGATGGTAGAGTTTAAGGCTCACTTTGTGGCTTTGTATAAGTATGCATTAGAGGTTGTGACAAATCCAGAGGATAAATGTTACTGATTTGAGTAGGGTCGAAGGACATAGATTAGCTTAAGTTTGGGAGCTGCAACTTCTGATTTGAAGAAGTTACTAAAGACTGCACTCATAGTAGAGGATGTGATAGAACAAGGCAGAAGGAGAGAAGTGCTACAGAGGTGATCAAAGAGTTATTATGGAGAGGGGAGTCATTCTGTTATAAAGGAAGTTAGTCATTCATGGTCTGTTGGTGCAGGGGGATCTAAGAGAGTTGATGCTA
Organism: Erythroxylum anguifugum; assembly: GCA_027478595.1. Taxonomy (NCBI): domain Eukaryota; kingdom Viridiplantae; phylum Streptophyta; class Magnoliopsida; order Malpighiales; family Erythroxylaceae; genus Erythroxylum; species Erythroxylum anguifugum. The sequence continues at coordinate 24,705,957 of JANIPN010000007.1, forward strand.
CATCAAGTAGGAATGGTAGCTTCTGCATGTTTGGTGGAGATATGGGAGCTAACATTACTAGTGCACCATCGATTAGATCAAATAGAAGGGTTAGTTATAGGTTCAAAAGAGCTTTTAATAGAGAAGTTCTAGGGTTACTGCAACATCCCACTACCATAAGGCAAATACCCGAA
>JANIPN010000007.1:24968921-24988108 GCA_027478595.1 Erythroxylum anguifugum
CGCCATAAAATAGTTGACTACACAGCCCAAGTTACCACTAATGATAATTTTATTCCTGTCACTTATAAACAAGCACAGAAATCTGCTTCTTGAAGAGTGGCAATGCAGGCTGAATTTGATGCGTTAATGAAGAATCAGACTTGGGATTTGGTTCCACATGACCACACCAAAAACATTGTCCCCTATAAGTGGTTATTTCGTGTTAAAACAAAGGCTGACGGGTCCATTGACAGGTACAAAGCATGCTTGGTTGCCAAAGGATTCACACAACGACCTGGAGTTGATTTTCATGATACCTTTAGCCCAGTGGAAAAACCGGTCATGGTCCGTACTGTTTAAACTATTGCTGTCCAACGCCACTGGCAGTTGCATCAAATTGACGTCAACAATGCATTTCTACAAGGACCACTAGCGGAGGAGGTCTACATGTCTCAACCTCCAGGTTATGAGCATCTAGATCTCCCCAATCATGTCTGTCGTTTGAAAAAGGCAATTTATGGGTTTCGACAAGCACCTAAAGCATGGTATGATGCCCTTACCAGTTTCTTGACAAAAATGGGATTCAAAATGTCTGCGTGTGATAGTTCTCTTTTTGTGTTGCAAAATTTGGGAGTTACAATTTATATATTGGTCTATGTCGACGATATCATCATCACTGGCAGTAGTTAACCACTTGTTAAGCAAGTTATTGCCTCTCTTGCCAAGCAATTTTCACTCAAATGTCTTGGGTTGTTGCATTTCTTCTTGGGTATTGACGTCCAACGAGATGCTGAAGGGCTATTCTTGACTCAATCCAAATATATTCAAGAGGTGCTCCAGGATTGCCACATGCACGAGAGTAAGGGTGTTCAATCACCCATGAGTATATCTGAACCATTGATTCTTAATGACGTACTCCCAAAACTAATGCCAAAGAATACCAGAGTGTCCTCGACAAACTTCAGTATCTCTCATTCACAAGGCCGAATATCTCCTTTTCAGTTAACAAGGTCACTCAGTTCAGCAACTCCCCTTCCACCACTCGTTGGAAAGCTGTTAAACGACTACTTCGGTACTTAAAGGAAACATCCTCTCATGGTCTTCATCTTTCCTCCACGTCCGCTCCCTCTCTAACCTCATATACGGATGTGATAACATTGGATTAACTTATATTGCTGCCAATCCTGTGCATCACACCAAAATGAAACATATAGTGGTTGATATGTACTTTGTACGTGATTTGGTCCGTCGCCGTCAAGTTCGCATCTCTCACATTCACTCCGCTGATCAACTTGCTGATCCACTCACCAAGCCTGTCCAAACCAGCCTTTCAACGTGTACTTCCCAAGTTAGGTGTTATTCCACCACACCTTACTTGAGGGGGGCATAACAGCACAATCAGTTTGTTCCTAGAATCACTCACGTTAACTCAGTCATATGTATCTTAACTGATATTTTGCATATTTGTTGCTACATATTTGTTGCTAGTATACAGGAAGTTGTTATTTGGCTGTTACTTTCATATGTATAAATATTCATGTAATGATTCAATAAAACTCAAGCATATTTCTACAGTTCATTTACATTGTTACCCTCATGCTATGCTATTATTTACTGGGTAAGTAGGCAAGCAACAAAAGATAAAAGGGAAACCGAATAATACAAAAATGTAGTTAAGAGATATTTTATACGTTTTGAGTTGCACTTTCTCCTCATTTGCAATTAAATAAAAGGAAGAGACAATCCAATTTTGCATACACGATCTTGTCATTTTTCTTAAGAATGAGAACACAACAGTGCCCAGATTGAAAAGATTAAACGGCCTCCATCTTTTTCATGGAGAAAGTCTAGTATCCAACTCTCTATATTCTCACTACTCACTCATGGGTTTCTATGGTGAGCATGTTGCCACTTGCCAGTAAATAAGATTATAAAAAATGTTAAAGAAGCAAGAGAGATTTTGGACTGGAGATCACTGGGAAATAAAGAGAGAAAATCAATTAATTAATTATCAAAGTGAAAGACATTGTACCCCGTCAGGGAGATTCCTAGGCATAGGAAGGGCAGTAACATATCTCTGAGGGCAGGATTTCCGAACAACTGCAGAAGATGATGACGTCTCAGACACATCCGCTTGGTTCCGGCCATGGAACTTGGCAAAACGATTAATAACAGAAACTTTCCCTAGGTCTTGACATTCAAGTCTCAAATCCGAAAGTGATAAACTCTGATCCAATCTGCATCATTAGTCGTAAACAAAATGCACACTATGAAAAAGCCATCATAAAAGAGGCTGTGGTAATTTGAGATTGACAACATTTCTGCACAAGTATAAAAAATGAGTAACGTTTTGAACACAATGCATCTTCTGTAACGACTCTTTTCAATTGTATCATTTACATCTAGGCTTGTGTTTGCTACACAACCTTCTTACTTTTTCATAAATTGTTTTACATGTCATCTGTAAGAGTTTCTCTGAGATCACATGCATCCTAAAATTTATGAGTTTATAAACAAATTTAGGTTAAACAACAATGCTCATTGAAGAAAGAGTGAAGTGTGATTTCTAGGGAAGTGTTTCGTGAAAATCCACAACCATAAACCATGCTTGCCAAGGTCAAACAAATAAAAATAATGCTGACAACCAAAACTCCCACCCACCCAGTCTCCAAGAACAAAACGATTAACCTTTTCAAAATAGAAAAATAATATATATATATATAATGCTCCTATATATATATATATATATATATAATGCTCCTATCCAATGCCTTTAAATCCTATTCATCAGACAGCATGCAGAACTTAAAGATGGTGGCAGCATACAAGGACAAACTAATTTGGGATAAGAAAGAACATTTTGATACAGATAAATATAACTAGATTAAACTTTTTCTGTGGCCTACTGATGTATTAGCAGAGTTAGGCTTCAGGGCTCCATTGTTTAACATGGGACAAGGATAAGCCCAAAAAGCATCCAAATGCTCCCTAAAAAAGGCTAAAAAGAATGAAAAGGGCTGGATATAAAAGAAACCGAGATGTAGCAACCAACTGAATACTAGAAATGGACACGCAAAGATTTACCTCAGCGCCACATTTTCTATCTTCTTAGCTCTGCTCACAAAATCTTCCATAATCTTTGAGAAGTACTCATCACTCATCCTGTCACATGTTTTAACCTTCTCTGTGAGGCTGAGAACAGGAAGAAACAAGTACGATCATTATACAACAAAAAGGTGATACAAGGATAAACAGGGCTCATTTCACCAAACCATAAAAATTTGACCAATTTGATGGCAATGCTTACATATTTCCACTTTGCGATTGGACAGGAGTATCAGTTCCAGTGCAGAGGGCACTGCATGCATTCCCTATTGTTGTTCTAGCAGCGAAGTTTGCAACACTCTCACAATGTGAAACAGCATCTGCAGACATAATTGATGCGAGAGGAGGGTGAAAGAGCAGTTGCATTAGCTGTGTTGTCAGTATAAGCCTTCTTCTAGATCTAAGGACTGGAGGTCCATCTTCTAACATTTCAGTCTCCTCTTCAACCTGCCATTGGACATGAAACAATTGGAGCTGCCACACTAACTAAAAGTGAATATTTGTTTGGATGGTGAAAAGACAAGGAGGAGAGTTTTAAGAGGAGATAAATAACTGATCCATTGTCCCACAACTTCCCTTTTTCTCCTCATTTACATACTTAGGAAAACGAAAACAAAAGAGCAAGCTTAACAATTGTTGAGTAGAATTGATGAGACCTAGTACTGAGTATTACCTTCTCACTCAGGCGGTTTACGGCCAGAGCCCAATCCATTTCCGCTGTACTGTAGTTATAAAAGAAAAAAGAAGTAACCCATAAGTTACGACAATTCAAAACAAAGAAAATATGATTCAACTCTGCAATTTCTAGAGTAAAACAGCATTGCATTATGGAATCCTAAGATCATAGTGTAGTATATGTCAATCACCTAATATTGTGAAGCTTTTGGAGACCCTGTGTCACTTCCTTTTGCCAAGATAGAAGTCCGGAAGTAGCACATTTACGCTTTTTCAGTCTCCTAACCAACATACCAGTACCAGCATCCGCATCCGCATCATCAGAATGTAATAACTGAGGTGAAGTAAAATTCTCAGTTACTGACAGTGCATGATTCAAGCACTTTTGAAAGTCTCCATACTGCCCACCATCAGCAGTAGCATTTCCTTGCGGCATATAACTATGGGCATGCAACTTATCAGACGGCCTTCCAACAGGGAAAGGCAGTTCTGCAGTTTTCATGGTGGCATTTTTTGGTGTACCATTTATGGATAATGTCTGCCCATTTTTAAAAGTTCCATATCGATCAAACCAGGATGGAGCCATTTGGGGACTGACATTAGAATTCTCACCTCTAAAAGGAGCTTCAACATTACTATTGACAAAATTATGAGGGTCATTATGTCCAAATGCAGGAACATCACAAGAGGATTCACTTTTATCACAACAATCAGTTGGTTTTGATGTAAAGTTTAGTATCTTAGAATCTCCAGATGCATTTAAGGAATTGCTTGCTGATGAATCTCTGACCATATTATGGTTTCCATAAAGTGGATGTCCTCCTTGGGGAGCCACCACCTTTGTATCCACAGCACCATCAGGACCTCTAAACCTCTTCAAACTCCTCAAACTCGGATCAACTTCTGAATCTTTCATGCCCTGATACTGATGCATTAAGTTGTAATTTTGATGCAAAGTATTATTGGGTATTAGCGATCGGCCAAAAGCTTCAATTATTTTTTCAGTACTGCCAGGTTTTGAAAGAGATGTGTCATCAGAATAATCTAAAACAGCTTCTTTTCCATGTGATGTACTAATTCTCTTCTGCCCAGAATCATTCTCAGGTGAAACTTGCTGCTCAAGGTTTCCTTTTGATTGCTGCTCCTTCCCAATGAAGCCATATGAATTTGGAAATCCAACATATTCAGTTAGCCTGTTCCCTCCTCTTTGTGCATTTTGATCTTCTAGCTTCTGAGGTTGGGAAAAGGTTGTCTCTAAACTGTCAATTGATTCAACATTGGACTTCAGCATATTGGATGATACCCTGAAAGGCTGACTGCCAAATGGACGCTGCTCCAATGAAGCACTGTTCCAAATAGCAGGAGACACTTTTGTAGGGACCCCATCTGGAGAGAAACCAGACATGTGGTCCTGCTGAGAAGCTGGAGCAGCTTCCAAGACTGGAAATTGTTGGGTAGAACCACTCGCATGGTTTTGGTTATGAGGAACCAAATGAGAGACCTCATTAGAGGAAGCAATGTCATTATCAGCTGTACTTTTGGATGTGCCTGGCAATGATGACAATGCTGGTTCACTGGTTTGAGCTCTATCGATAGACTTCTCAATCTGTTTTAGCTGAGGAGTAAACCTATCTATAGATAGATTGACAGACGGATTGTAAGTTGACTGTCCAGACTTATCATCCATTTGCTGATTCTCGTTGTAACTTCTCACGTAAGGGAAGCCAGGAGAAAAGGTAGCAGATATCTCTTTCTGGAAATGCTTATTATTTTGTCCAATTGCAGCAAACATGTTAGTCCTTAATTCTCTTTGAGACGTTTCACTTGAAAGAGGTAATGACTGGAGAGAGGATGCAGAAGCCAGCCAGGCACGGTTCTTCTCTCCTATAATAGGACCAATGCTATTAGTTTGATTATGCTTTGTCTGAGATGAGTTCCCACAAGGTAATGCATGCTCTGGATGGGATAAGAATTGAGATGGGGGAGCCAGTTGTAAACCAAATCCTTGAGAAACAGAAGATTGATTTTTCTGAAGTGATCCATCAGATGTCTCTGCTTGAGGCATCTCAGAGGATTGGGTGTTGTGGGAAGAGCTGGGCCGCATCACATTACCATGCTCCCTAGCTTGGTCCACCTTTTGAAGTAGCTCAAGCATAGTTTGACTGCAGTATATATATCATTCAACTTTCAAAATAAAAATTCCAACGATAATAATAAGATTTTCAGAAGGCCAGGAGGAAAATGATAGAACCATGCAAATATAACTCGTATCAATGACAAATTCTATAAGCAAGAATTGAAGTACAAATAGAGCATAACAAAAAAAAAATTGACCAACTATATGATAGCTAAAAAAAATGCAAAAACTGGAGGGTAGATAAAAAAAATCCAACTACCTTGATGTTGCGGTTTTGTTGACTGCATTTTCTTCATGAAAACTGGTTGAATGACCCTGTAAATAAATAAAAAATGAAATAATCAAAAGATTCTGACACCTGCAGGATTATTTAGTATGGAAAACATGATATAGTCCCATGAAGCAACAGTCAGCTTATCAATTACCATTGAGTTTCTAGCCAAATGACTCGGAAAGTTTGACCGCCCAATGTATGCTAGGTCTTGAGCTTTTAATCCTTGTGAAACCTCGTGCACTGACTGTGAATACACAGTATTTCTTGCTTCTTGAGAAGGGTCAATATCAACCTCCAAATCACCCATGGGATGATATTGAAATTTACGAATTCCAGAAGGCTTCCGAGCAACATGACCGGAAGACTTCTGTTTGCTCCCAGGAAAAGTACCAGAATCATTGGCATTAAACAACAAATTTTCTCTGCCACCAGCTCTTGAGGTCTGGTTAGACATATTTTCGAATTTATTAGTTGCATTTTCCCTTGTATTAACATTCTGTGAATCATGAGCTTCAACTGCCCCATTTTGCAAATTATTATTTCCAAAAGAATGAAGAGTTGGACGGGTGTTATCCATATGAGCTTGATACTTTCTTGGAATCTCATTTACTTTAGCATTCACTGAAGAATCAAAATGCTTCCAAACATCAATACCATTACTGTTTGAAAGCTGCTGGCTGCTTTCCCGATTGGGCTTGATGGTGCCTGAATCCGGCACTGCAGGAACCTGGCTGTGGTTAGAATTTTCTCTATTAACCTGCAGGCTCCCAATATGACCCCTTGCCCCATACACAGAACTCTTCTCATCAGTACTCTGAGAAGTTTGTGCTGGGCTTTCAGTGTGCAGATCTTTAATAGCAACATCTGAGCTGAATGACACTGAATTATTGTAATTCCAGCTACTAGGTCTGTCACTTTGTTGGCCAACTATATATGGTGGTGTGCCATGATCCGTCCATGAACCAGGAAAGTTGTTTACTTTTGACTTTACATCTGAAGAATGAGAACCATTTTCGTATACATTATTGCCTACATCAATTTCCTGGTGTAAAAGGCCAGGATCTAACCGTTTTAATCCTTCCACAGGAACCTGAGCAGTAAATTTCTGGGAAGAGATATTCTGCAACCTATTGTTCTGTTCTGGAGAAGTTTTGACCCCTAATTGCTGAACTCCATTGTTGGAGTTACCAGATGGTGATAAGGGGCTAGAATTCAGAACAGGGGCAGTCTGCAAACCATTACTGGCCCAATGAAATGAGTGGTGTTTATTACTGTTATTAGCAGCTGGCATCTGTTGAGTCCCATCTGGAGGTTGGTTACTCCTGAAAGCTACACCACTCCACTCTTCTTGCAAACCCGCATCAGCACTTGAGGTTTCTGCTACAGCAGACTGCATGAGAGCACTCCAGCTCCCACTCTGCAGAGAAGGGAATGTGCTAAAACAATCTGAACCATCAAACATGTTATTACCACCTGTACCAACATTAGCGCCCTTACCAAAGGCTTCCCACAAGTTGTCATCTGAGCCAAACAAAATCTTTTCCTCAGTAGGATCCAAGGTAGACACAGTTTTCGAAGGAGGAACTTGCGTCATAGTTTTCTCCTCTAACATTCCTAATGGACCAACCACCTCTTGCCTCCCAAGAAAATCCGTCATAAGTCCATTGCTATGCTGTACATTTATTTTCTGCAAGCTTTCCGAACTAAATCCACTATTTACACCTTGATTGCCAGCACTGCCAATCATTCCTCCCCCCTGGTATCCCTGTCTGGACAATGAATTCCCTTCCTGAGTGCCAACTTGTTCTGAAAATCCAGAATAAGGATTAGCTGGAGATGAATTGCTGCTGCTTGATATCTGTTGCATTGTAGTCTTCTCTGTTTGCAGGGTTGAAAAGTGATTCGGAGTTACTCTTGTTCCAGAGATAGGAACACCATAAAGAGACTGATCAACCTGTTGAGGAACCATACCCATCAAACGTGATGCCTGGCCATGCTCCAAAGGGAATACAGATCCACTTGATGATGCTTGCAAAACTGGAGGCACACCACGGTGATGCCAGTTTGGAGTACCAACCATAAGTTCAGGGTGCCATGAATAGTTAGATGTATCATGTACTGGAATGCCATTAATCAAAGCCTGTGAATCATTGCTAGCTGCCTGCTGTGCATTTACAGAATTAAGTTGCCTTATTTCTTGCTGCTGCAATTGTTGCTTCTGAAATTGGTGCTGCTGCCTCTGAATTTCTTGCATTTGTTTAAATAAATATTGTTGCTGTAAAAGTTGCATGTCGTTCATGCTTGGATGTTGCTTTGGTGTAGACTGCTGCATACCTGGATGATGGTCATTCATTTGCTGTTGCCCTCCAAAAAAGTCAAAGTTGACTGGAGATTCACTAGAATCTACCCTTGTTGTATTTTTCTGATTAAGCCCGTAACCATTCCCTACCTGTGAGTCAAGAATTGAAACTCCTCTGGATGTTAAATTATGTCGATCAGCTTCTGTTTCCATTCCCAAAAAGTTTGCATCATTCTGCCTCGATGTAAAAACCTGATGCCCATGCATAAATCCATTCAGCATTGACTCTTGGTTTTGGGATTGACTTCTGGCAAACTCAGGCTGCAATGTTGCCGGTGAAAAGTCAATACCATGCTGCATGATTGATGTCTGGCTGCCATGTCCTCTTTCATAATCAGCTGATGTCAAAACAAAAGAATATACTTAATAAAACAGAATATCTTAATCGTAACTCATGCATAAAGCTCAAATCAAGACATCCTTAGTGTCATAATTAGGGTTGGCCTGGGTTGAGTGGACTTCGGACCGGGATTGGGCCAAGGTGGCCTGCCTGAAAGCCCAAAAGGCCCACTGTCAAAATGGCATCACCCATCAGGGTTTTGCCCCAGGTCCAAGGCCACCCCTACTTGTAGTGAAAAATAAATGACAGAAACAAAATATAGAGCCACTTTAGGATATAGCAGCCCAACTTCTAATGGGTTGTACAATTTATACCTGATGGCTGTATATTGTGATTCTTTAAGTTAGAGATATGAGTTGTGCCGATCTGTCTGTGATTTCCAGTCCACAGACTGTTACTTAGCCCGGACCAGCTCCCATCAATGACTTGCGAGTGGTGTTGACCCTGGGAGAACTTCTCCTGGCCAAAGAAATTATGTATCCTATCTCCAACTTCGTTGCCAGGCATAGATAACCCACTCCACAATTTTTTAGCAGCTTAATTCTGTGAGTGCGGAATCACGATCTAAAAGGAACACAAATAAGCCCAAATTTATGCATACAATAACTGATTAAGGAAAAAATAAATGCTGAAATCTTCATCAGGATCAATAATCTCCAAACCTCTTCTCTTTCATTAAAGAGACCCTCTTACTGCAATCCCCCTGCCACTCAAAAGCCCATACTGCATAAAACAATCAAAGACCTCAATAATAATATCACATTATATCAATGGCCAAAGAATTTATTGAGGAAATAGAGAAAAATATTACGAGTTGCCACAGAAATGACTATGATATATCAACTCAAATAACCCTAACACACTAATAACTATCAGCAAAGTGTTGACTCTCATCTACACACACCAAATTCTCCATTAATGATATATAAATTTATTTCTTCTTTCACACTTTCACCTTTCCTTTGCTATTTTTTGGTATTTTCAGTTGTTCTGTTATTTTATATCCCATTGCATTTTTTCAGTAACTTTTTATCTTATGATGTTTGAGTTAACTCCTATGTATAGGTTTGTATTTCTATTCTTAGAAACTTTTCATAATTGAATTAGACAGGAATCCTACTCTGCTTACTGTTCTCTCTTCCCCCGACTTACATCTTCCGTTTTCTTCTTCCCCTATTTACCTTTCTCCTTCTCAGCCCATTTTCTCCCTCCCTGCTCTGTGCTACATAACTGTAACTCTCATGCCATTGAAGAAAAAGAAAAACTAAAACTCTCAATTAAGTAGGACAGGGTGGTAAAATCAATTAAGTTTTTCCAGAGTCGCAAAATGGACCACTTCAAAATAATTACAATTTTTATTCTTTCTCTTTCACAAACACAGTAAGATCTTTCACCTCCGAACACATAAATCTCCCTTGCCTATTTGAGCAGCTAGGGACACAATCTAAACTCAACAGTACAAGAAAATGAGCCTCCAAAATACTTCCACCGTGATGAAATTCTACATAGATCTCTTTTGGTCTCTAACTTACTACCAACCTCAGTATCCAAGTACAACTAAATTATCATACAATGAAGTCTTGCAAGGCCTACTAAAAAGCAAAGTACTAACAATTGCTTACCATCAATCATTGAACCAAAACTCTATAAAACAAAGAACCCACCAATGTTCCTAAATTTAGCCTGTCCTACGCATAATGCATAAGACAATCTGCATTTTAGTTTCAAAACTTATGAAACAATAGATCCAAGCTTATACAGCATCTGACAGATCATTCTGGTCATAATATTCATGATTTTAGAACCAAGTCAAAAATTCTGGCATCGCTTAGGATGCAGATAATCACTGAGCAGGAAAAAGAACAAAGTATACTTCTGCAAGCCAATTTCTTAACCTGCATCAATCTCTTAGTAATTTCACACTATTTTGTAAATTATATACAAATGGTGAACTCAGGTTTACTTTCTATAAATGTCCCATGGCTACTTTGGGAATTCACTGTTCAATCAAGCAATAGTAGGTAAAACCTTACAGATCCAAGCTTATACAGCATCTGACAGATCATGTGATCATAATATTCCTGATCTTAAAACCAAGTTAAAAATTCTGGCATCCCTTACAATGCAGATAATCAATGAGCAGGATAAAGTACCAAGTACATTTGTGTAATTCACACCACTTTGTAAAGTACATACAAATGGTGAACTCAGATTTACTTTCTATAAATGTCTCATGGCTCCTTTGAGAATTCACTGACAAATCGTGGAGCAACCGAAGGACACAGATAATAGCATGACGTGCACCAAATGCTGATGTGGCCAGTACAGTGAATGCCTAATGCCGGGCATAGCCCAAGCCAAGACCCATAAACAGGGAAATAAATCAACAAATGACAGTTCTTGAATTGGCGAAATCTTGAGCAGAAGAACCCTTAAATTCATTGTCAGTAAGTCTAAACATAAAGAAAGGAAAAAAGAAAATTTACTCAAATTACGTTGCTACGTATCCCACAGCCTTGTTCACCACTAGCTCGCTATCTCTCCCACACGCATACAGAGAACCACTAGCTCGCTATCTCTCCCACACGCATACAGAGAAATAAAGAGAAGTTAATGACAGAGCTTCAGTCAAACTAAGCCTGTACGACTAAGCCTTACCTCACTTGAACTGATACTAAAGCATGAGATTTTCATTCCTTTTCGTTTTCCCTTCTCTTTTACAAGCAACCAAAGACACCAAAAACCCCCAAATTCGTACAAAATCTCAAATTTGGTACCAAAATGATGCTAGATCGAGAGATGACAGAGAGACACAATCCCTTTCGGCATAAACCATTTCCACCCAAACACAATCGCAAACAAAAATTAGGAACAAGAAGTTGAAACAAAGCTGCCCACCTCTGAGGCACCAGAAGACTGGGGAAGATTCCACTGTTAAATGCAATTTAGTCTTCGCCCAATTTAGGGTTTCAGGGCAGAAAAAGGAAGTTCGAGGTTCACAATTTTCGCTTGACGCCTCCACTTGAGCTCCTCTGAGATTGTCAATTTCAAAGATGGATTAGTGTTTGAATGGGGGAGATGTAAAGAGGTGACCTTGAGCTCAGCGAGAGAGAGAGAGAGAGAGAGATAAAGCTATGGAAATAGTGAGCGAATTTTCAACGAACAGAGGAACAAAATTGAGGTTCGGTTCCGAAGCTAAGGTGGGGGTAACGAAGCAACGTTAGGTCTGGATCCGAAGCTGAGGGAGGAAAGTGTGTTTTTTAAAGGCGGGTTTGGAGGGGAAATTTTGAGAAATGGGGAGATGGTTACGTTGAGAGGGAATTAGGTGTGTCCTTTGGATTAAATTTTAAAACTTGTAATTTTCACATTAATAGTGTATTAAAGTTGAAGTCACTTATTCAAGTTTATAACTTTTCTTTTCTTTTTTTCAATTAACAATTCACATATTTGCACATTTTAGAGTTGTTAGAGGGTTGTCTGGGAAGATTTCAATCCTCATGCCAAGTGTTTATAAAAATTAGTTAATTAAAAAAAATCAAACTTTACTTAATTTTATAATTATAGCCTGAATTTTAAAACGTGATAATTAAAAGCTCAAATTTTTATTTTTTTCAATTTTAACTCGACGTTATTACCTCCATTAACTTTGCTAATGTGACTTACCATATGTTTCAGAAACTCTAACTATTAATACATGTCAGCTAAAATTAACATAGGTGATGAAAATTAATGAAACGACGTCCTTTAATCTCATAACTAAAATGACGTCGTTTCCAAAAAAATGATGCATTTTAATCCTTAGATCAGTTTATGCAGCCCCGATGGCCTCATGCTTTATTTTCAATTTGTTCCCTTCGCTTTCAGTTTATTCCCTTCACTTTCAGTTTGTTCTCTCGATGTCCTCACCATTCGTTCTTAATTTGTTACCTTCGTTTCAGTTTGTTATCCTGATGCCCTCACATTTTGTTTTTAATTTGTTCTCTTGACGCCCTCAACTCTTCTCGCATCGCAAGAAACTTATTTTGCTCTCGTATAGTAAGAAGCTCATTTTGCTCACATCGCATTGCAGTCAGCTACGAAGGTCTAAGGATGTCAGAAGAATGAACTGAAAACGAAGATTTTGCTGGTGCACTACGATGCTAGAGTGGCTTGAGGCGTCAGGAGAACAAACTGAAATCAAAGGGAACAAATTGAAAATGAAGGCTGAGGGCGTCGAGGCTGCATAAACTGATTTAGGGATTAAACTACGTCATTTTTTTGAAACGATGTTGTTTTAGTTATGTGATTAAATGATGTCGTTGCATTAATCTTCATTACTTGTGTTAATTTTAGCTGAAGTGTATTAAAGTTAGGATTTTTAGGGCACCGCAAGCCATGTTAGCAAAGTTAACGAAGATATTAATGTCAGATTAAATTTTAAAAAATTGAAAGTTTAAACATTTAATTGCTACGTTTTGAAGTTTAGATTATAATTTCAAAATTGAGCAAAATTTGAGATTTTTTTGCAATGACTATAAAAATATAACATTTTTATTTGTTAAATTATTTTAGATATATTGAACTATACATAAAATAATAAATATATTTCAACTTTTTGTTATAACATTATATATAATGACTCATGTAAGTCAATGTTATTAATACCGTATAAGAACTATTATTGGATTTGGTTCTCGTATAGTACAATAATGGTATCAGTTGATAATCAGTATTGTTTTGAGTAATTTTTAAAGTTATAAAATAGTCCCTGAATTATGGATTGTGTTATTGATTTATATTAAGCTATTTATATCATATATTGATTATTATCTAATTACATTCATTATATAAGAGATAGTTTTTAAAATTTACCACACTCAATCCATCTCCCTTTTAGATGCCATTAGGGATTAATAAGTGATATCATAATGAGTCTCTTGAGTTAGCATTTCAAACGAAATTCTAGAGTAAATATCATAATAACATACTTAAGTTCATAATCATCCTCATATAACTAACAAGGACAAAATATTAATAGAACCCCTTTCTTTTATGACAATATCTCTATTGGGAAACTAAGGTGAAGTTTTTCTTGACAATCAAAAGTGTAGATTTGTGGGAAATAGATTCAAATGAACCATTCATTCCTGTGAAAGTCATAGATAACAAAAAGATAGCCAAACTAAAGGAAGAATGGGAACCTCAAGATACGAAACTTATTTCTTTAAAGCCATTCATATATTTGTTTTATGTACTAGGTATGAATGAATTCAATAAGGTATCCATGTGTAAAACAAAATTTTATACACACTTGAAGTCACACATGAGTTAAAGAAAGTAAAGTAAGCAGGTTAACTCACTAATATGAATCATTTCAAATGAAACATGGTGAAAGTATATTAAGTATGTATGCTAGATTTATTGATATTATTAATACTCTTAAAGGTCTTAGAAAGACCTACGCTGATATTGAAATGGTGAGAAAGCTATTTAGGTCACTTATAAAGATTTAGGAAGCCAAAATGATAATCATACATGAAGTTAAGAATCTAACAATACTACTTTTAAAAGAGCTCATTGGATCTCTTTTCATATAACAAATGAGATTGAAAAAGACGCAAAAAGAGATAAGGAACTGGGCAAGGAATGTGGGACATCCTCAAGTGGAAGGGATAAAGAAGATATCACCTTTATCACTAAAAAGTTCAACCATTTTTCTTCAAGAAAGGTAAGGTTGATTGAAAATATAGATCTTCTACTATTATTTGTTTTGGATATGAAAAACCTAAACACATGAAGTCTCAATATCCTCTTTTCAAAGACAATGGAAGAAATGACAAGAAGGAGAAAAGGGATAATAAGAAGAAGAAGGCTATTAAAATATCAATATGGGATGACACAAGTGACTCTAAAACTAAATATTAGGAAGGAGAAATAACTCACATGTGTTTTATGGCTAAATATAATTATGAGGTACTATCCACTTTAGTCTTATGATAATGATACTAATGTTGAATTTTAATATGATAAACTAATTGAAACTTTGAAGTTATGAGTATGAAATATAGGAAGCTATCTTCCAAACTTAAAGAGGTTCAAAAACATTTAGACGCATGTATAAGTGAAAATGAAAAGACGAATAATGAATTTTATAGTATCAAAGCATTTTAGAGTGTGGCAACTATATATAATGAAATCTTAGATGAATTAAAATTTAGGAAAAAGGTCCAATTCACCCCTAACATTTGACAAAAAGTCTAAAATGACCCTTGTCGTTATCTTAGCCATTTGTTTACCCCATAACATTTTCAAAATAGAACAATTTGCCCCAAAAATGCTCACTTTGTCATCCCTCCATTAAATACACATTGTATCCCAAAACCTAATTTTCCCTTAAGTTCCCTAAATTTTCTTATCAACTAACCCCGACTGCATCTTTTATCCCTAATTTGTAGCAAATTCCTAAAATCTTCGTGCTTCCTATATATTCTTCAATTGGAGTAAATCCATAATAATCCTTTATTCTTCTTACTTATTCTTTGCATATCTTTATTAGTTTCTAGTAGTTTTCTGGCATCTTCGTTCTCCACTCCATTCGTGGCTTCGTTCTCCACTTTATGTATGGTAATCTCACATCAAGATGGAACCTCTAAAGAGCTAGGAGGAACAAATTATACACACTCACCAAGCAAGGTTATAAAATATGGATTCTATAAGTATATTGTTTTTACTTATCTACAGCATCGATAACTCCTAATAACATTGTGTGCATAAAGGATTTGCAGTTGAATATTTATTTCACACTTACAAGATTAGGGAGAGTGATGTTTTTAGATGCTCTACTAGTCAGAAGGGTGTAGAAGAACCATATCCTTTTTCCAATTTGATCTATGATTGCCTTTGACACAATGTGGATTCAATCAGATGTAAGAACGAAGGTGAATCACTCCTTATATCGCTATTAGAGTCAGAGACTTAAAGAATGTGATTGTTCCCTTCAAGTTGTTAAGATAGTTTCTGCTGATGCTTCTTGTGATATGTGGTTTATGTATGGCCACTTGTAACTATGTACATGTAGCAACTTAGTGAACTAAGTAAACATAATCAAAGTTTATATGGGTTTCTTACCCTTCTATTAATTAATTAAATCATTTAATTTTCAAAAAAATTCGGCATCTTTCTATTTGTTTAGTATTTATTGTTCTTGCATATAAATAAAGAATATTTTGTATTTATAGGGATGAAATTCTTGTCTGTAAAGGCAAAGACAGTGGAGGAAGGTGGTCCTCATTATGGTCCCTCTTGTTTAAAATTATTAAATTGAATGTTACAAGTCCAACATTTTCATTTTGCACATTGGTTTACGATTCTTCCTCTTGTTGGTTCATCCAACTCTTGTATTGTATTCCATGTTTAAGCCTTATATTATATTATGATTAAACTATAATATTATGTTAAATAAGTTATATCATTAGCAATTTAGTACTATCTTTAGTAGATTATGATATACCACTGTTTAGAAAAGTATAAGTTAAACAGAAGTAGGAATTGCAGGTTCACTTGTTATTAGAGAAAAACATTATCAATTCCTATTTTGAACATGTTTGCATGAAATTGTAATAGGGGATTACCATGCAATCCCATAGCTTAAGCTCTTAGCTCTTCTAGTTTAGAAATATAGTTCAGAAATATAAGTATTACGAGAATGAAACCATATTAAAGGAAAATTATAAAAATCATATTAAAGAGTTCCACTAATACTATAAGTTATTATTTTAACAAACAAAATCATATTCGAGAGTTTCTTATAGCTGAGCTTTAAGCTAGATCTATTCTTACATGGTAGAGAGCATGAAGAAGTGAATTGTTTTAATTGTATTGTTGAAAGTGGATTTTTATCTGATTTTACATTTAAAAAGAACATAAATATTGTTATTATATGATTAGATAAACTTATAGAATAAAAGTAAGTGATGTCTACATGACTTACTATCTAGAGAAAGAAACACCATTATATTTACTTTTAACACTTGCCCAATTGAAAATGGTGAACTCTAGGGGCACAATTTTGTGGCAAATGATGAATTATGGGAATTGCTTTAATCCTCCTTGTTTTGACCCTTAAGTTTATAAACCTATTTTGTCAATGTGTTTTCCTATAATGCATCTGCTAGTAAACTTTTCATTTTAGATTTTCCTTTTACTTTTCATATGACCAAATGAATAACAATACAGTACTGCACATTCATGAAAATTTAAGAATCTGCAAATACTTAATGAACATGTTGACTACCTTAGTCTCTTCTAGCTTGACCTATATGTCAACACTTAAAGTAGTGTGCTTTTCACTTTTTCCTTGTTTTGCTAGGAAGAGAGTTTAAAAAGGAAAAGGTTCTGATGTACAACTTCCTGTAACTATAGTGCTTGTGTGTTATGCATATCCAAAAAAATAAGTTTAAGATTGAAACTAACTTCACCAATAATTTAGTGTTATTGGTAATAGATGGGTATAGTTAGCTAGAAAGGTTATGTTAAAAGGTTAAATAACAAAAGGATAAGGTTAAATTAGTCACGTATCCTTATTAAAAACTTTGTTTTCTTCATACGTGAGCATTTGGCCCTTTGATTTTTGGTTATTTTTAGTTGACATTTTTTCCACCAATTACATCATCTTCCAATAATTAAGCATTTGTACAATTTAAAGGTTTTATCTCAGGATAAGTTTTGAATATTTGAAATAAAAGACTATTTACAAAACTAGGAGACATTATGTGCAGACTGTATAATCTTAGCAGCATAGAAGCCTTCAATAATATGTTTAATGTTTTACCATTTAATTGTGTAGTTATATGCAAAACATGTTGCCTTTATAATAATATGTTTGGTTTTTCTCTCAAAATATGTTATTTTCTTCTTTCAAAATATGTAATAGGATGTTTAATATGTCCAGCATGTTGTTTTCTTTTTACGTGGATCTATATTCATATGTTATTTTTTAATACCGTGTTATCTTTACAGTAACTATTTTATCCAAAATTTATCTATATAGGATGGAAGTAAATAAAAGAGCTAGAATAAGGATATTTTATGATGGACATTTTACTTAGGAAGGTAAACTAAAGTATGTAGGTAAAGCATTATAAAATTTTGACAATGTGGACTTGGATTATGTAAGTTTGAGAGAGGTATATGAAATGTTTAGGTTATATTAAATATTGTTAGCACATGGTGTTTGATTCCTAAGAAGGGGTTAGAAGTAATTTTGAGGATGTTAGAATCCAATTAAAATGCATTAGATTTGATTAAATTGTTAGAGGTGCATAGTATAATTGATGTTTACCTACAACATGTAGATAAACCAACACCATCTATACTAATGTTAATATGCAATAAAGCGACAATCTAATCCTAAGCTTCATCAATTGGCATCCAATCCTAAGAAAAAAATGTAAGTGGAAGAGCCCAATTTTATGGCATATCCCCTTATAATAATTGGCATAAAAATGAGATGGTTGTAAAATTATGAGGTGATACTATAGTGGATATGGGTTCTGATAATGATGTAGGAGTTGATTTAGGATGTGATAGTGCTGATTTGGGAGGTCATTATAATGTTAATATACCCAATTTTATGGCATATCCCCTTATAATAATTGGCATAAAAATGAGATGGTTGTAAAATTATGAGGTGATACTATAGTGGATATGGGTTCTGATAATGATGTAGGAGTTGATTTAGGATGTGATAGTGCTGATTTGGGAGGTCATTATAATGTTAATATTGATTTTGGTTATAATAATGGTGTAGGGGGGTTAATTTGAGAGGTCACAGTGATTTTGGTGTTAACTTGAGAGATAATATTGATGTTAGAGTGGATATGGGAGGTAATACGGATGTTAGAGTAGATGATGTTTGGGAGATGAAGAATCAACTGATAGTGATTTTAAAATGAGTGATGATGGTGATTATGATATGGGTGCTTAAGATGGAGGTGGGTTGGGTGCTCAAGATGGAGGTGATTTGGTAGGTGAAGATGGAGGTGAAATGTGTTGGATCCCGTTCCCAGAATCCAACTCTTAACAACCCAGACCACCCGCTTGTAGATATTGTCCGCTTTGGGCCAAAGCCGTCGTGCCAAGCACCCTCACGGTTTTATTTCCTGATGCCGCAGTGCATCCAGGAAGTTTTCCCACAGGACTTCCCAGGAGATCACCCATCCTGGTACTGCTCTTGTTGGGACCCGTTTCCGAATCCCAACCTTGAAGCACAACTTAACGAACATCAATGAAAGAATGGAAGCCAAACGAAACAAAGAACGGAAACATATCGAAAGTCGAA
>JANIPN010000007.1:24988208-25004255 GCA_027478595.1 Erythroxylum anguifugum
CGAGCCCGAGGCTCTAATCACATTTTGAGCTTTAAGCTCTTTATCCTGGCGACTCCGGTCATAACTTCCTTTATCTTCCATGCATTCATGTAATGAATGTTTCACATAACATAACCTCAGTCAATCACATGGATGCATATTCACAATTAGATCATATTCATAGTCAGACCTTAAATGTTTAAATTTTAGATGAAAATTTCCCGGGATTATCATGAACATGCATTGTACATAATTCATGTCATACATATGCATTATTGAATGCATCTCATTGTGCAAATTGTGGTGTTGTGTATATTAATTGTCATAGAGGAGCAACTGGAACGTCAACCTCCAGACGTTGCCGGATCTTCCAAGCATTAGCTTCGGGAGCAATCTGTGAGTAACCTAGACGATCTCACTCAATTAATTGTTTGCTTTAGAATATGTGTTGATTAAAGATATTGATGTGGTTTGACTGTGTTGATTCCGGATAACAAAAGTTCGGTGATTCTGATGTATGAATGAGTTATTTAAGTACTCCTTGTATGTGAACATGATGAAATAAGTGCTTCAAAATGTGAAGGTTGTGAATATGCATATGAATGAAAAAATGTGCTCAGCAGTTCTGTTGAATGTCGGACTAAGGTCTGACTATGAATATGATCTAATTGTAAAGTGCATCCATTTGATTGACTAAGGTTATGTTATATGAAACATTCATTACATGAATGCATAGAAGATAAAGGAAGTTATGACCAGAGTCGCCAGGATAAAGAGCTTAATGCTCATAATGTGATTAGAGCCTCGGGCTCGATTGTGAATGTGCTCGGTATCCACTAAGGGATATGGGACAGATTATGTGACAGCTCGGTATCCACTAAGGGATATGAGCGAATAAAAAGGCACTCGATCATAACGACAATAATAAATGGAAGTGAGTCTCACGTGCATTGCAATTCTAATTGATATGTGTGTTTTGTATGAATGATATGATCGATATGATTGTTCTGAAGGTGAGATGTAATACATTATGATTATTTTTTGAAATGAAATGGGGGAAAAGTTGGTTTTAAAATATTATGGTCTTCTTATGATGCTTTTTAAGTAAAGTGTGACACCATGCCATATGAAGCGAATGTAGTGATTGAACGTAACTCGCCCTTATTGTAGGATATGCATCGGAATGACCTTCGGGCATCTAAGTGTGTACCCTGCGGTAAGTGGGCATTACATTTAGGTGGTATTATGCCGGTAGCACAAGGCTATGGGCTCTATCCTACATCGATTGGAGAGGGGAACGAAACACTCCTTATAAGGGTGTGGATACCTCTCCCTTGCAGACGCGTTTTTCCTGCTCAAACGCATCGGATCCCATCAGAACTTCGAAGTTAAGCGTGCTAGGGCCACAGCAATACCAGGATGGGTGACCTCCTGGGAAGTCCTGTGGGAAAACTTCCTGGATACATTGCGGCATCGGGAAGCAAAACCGTGAGGGTGCTTGGCACGACGGCCTTGGCCTAAAGCGGACAATATCTGCAAGCAGGTGGTCTGGGCTGTTAAGAGTTGGATTCTGGGAACGGGATCCAACAAAATGGGTGATTGAGAAAGTGGTGATTTGGGTGCTCATGATAGAGGTGAATCTAGCTTAGATTTTAACATTAATGTTGATGCAAGTCATGACAAAATATACATTGACTCTTTTGATCCTGGGAGCTTCTTGGCTAGTGATGAATATCCTATTAGTGAAGAGGTAACTCAGTGAAAGTAAAACATATGTTCCTGGAGTGGTTGCAAATGAATGGATGTTAGGGATAATGTTTGATAATTGATAGCACTAAACAATTTGAGGAAGACAGTTGTTGATTATACAACAACAATAAGATTTAACTTGAGTTTCAAGATGAATAAAGCAAAAAGGAAAAGATATGGTTGCACTTATTGTTTTCCATTTGAGTTATATGCTTCATTTGATAGAAAAGATAAATGTTTAAAGTTGAAAACTTACAATCTAGAGTATACATGCAATCCAACAAACAAGCCAAGGTTGGTTACATCTAATTTATCATGAGAGATTTTGAGAAAAAATCCTAGACAAGAAAAACATTAAAATACAAACAATGGTTAAAGAATGTAAGGAAAAACTAAAATTTGTTGTTGATTACAAAGTGTACAAGTTTGCAAAGAGGAAAGGGAAGCTTTATGGCTATGTTTATAAGTTGAAAGAAATGAATCCAAGTTCTATGGTAGAGCTTCAACTTAGAAGGGATGAATATAAATTGATATTTAAAAGAATGTATGTGTGTTTTGATACAATGAAGAAGGGGCGGAAGAATTTGTGAATAATAAATGGTATGGATGGATGTTTTCTTAAAACAAAGTAACAAGGACAATTTTTAAATGCTATAGGATTTGATGACAACCAAGGCATTTGTCTTATTACATAGGTAGTAGTTGAGGTAAAGAATATTGAGAATTGGATATGATTTATAGAGCAATTAACGATTGACTTAGAGCTTGGAGATGGTGAGGGAATAACAATGATTTCTAATATGCAAAAGGTAATTCATCCAATTAAAAGTTATTTATATAAATTTGTATATATGAATGCTTTTAATTGGTTGTTCTTAATTTGTAAGGACTCATGCAAGCCAGGAATGATGTATTGCCCTCTACTACGCATAGGATGTGTACAAGTCATATATATCACAATTGGGTGGCAAAATGGAAGGGAGAGAATTTTAGGAAAGCATTTTGGAATTATACACGGGCAACATTATCATAAGAATTTAATGATAGTCTTATTAAGTAAAACTAACTTACACCAAGATATATACAAAACTTGTTTGAATATATAAGGCTTTCCAAAGCTTTGAGTCTAAATGTCTAATTGTAGACAATAATATGAGCGAGGAGTTCAAATCTTAGATCTTAGTGGCTAGAGATCATGCTATCATTAGTATGTGGGAGACTATTAGAACCATGTTAATAAAGAGGCGTTTTGACTTTAAGGGGCAAGCAAAGAAGTGATGAAGAAATTGAACAAGAGTAAATTGAATGCTATGGAATAGAGAGTTATTTGGAATGAGGACATGAAGTATAAAGTGACTAATCGAGATGAAACACATGTTATTCAATTAGGGAGGGAATTGCAGTTGTAAGGCATATGAACTTTATGCGTATCCTTGTAGTCATGCAATTAGTGCAATTTTCCAAGCCAAACACAACTAGAGGTGTATATGGATGAGTATTATCATAGAGGGAGGTTTATAGAAGTTTATAAGAAATTCTTGTAACCAATTAGAGGAAAAAATTATGGCAACGAAACACTCATGAAGAGATACATCCACCTTTGGAAAGAATTATTCTTAATAAGCCCAGGAAAATAGGCAAAAAGATAAAGATGAACTAAAGCAAGTGAAGAATCCTTGTAGGCTGTCACAAAAGGGCAATTCCAATTATGGCAAATGTAGCAAAAGTGGTCATAACAAGAGAAGCAGCAAATATGGTCTACTACCTTCTAGTTAAGATGGAGCTAAGGTTTAATATTTAAAATAAAATTGTAATTTATATGTATTTTAGTAACCACTAATTAATGATATGTTAATATTGGGCAATTATCTAGGCTTAATAAAGATTCAACAACAACAACAATTTTATCTCAACCACATTCTTCAATTTCTAACAAATAACCTTCTGAAGTTAGTGGAGCTGAGGTTAGTCTAATACATTGTCAATTACCATATATTGTGTATATTCTTCTTCTTCTATGTATTAGTTACATGAATAATTTATTGTTTAACCTTATTTATAATAGTCATCTACAATAGCTCCAACATTGAGGAGAGAGATATCATTTGGATCATTTAATCTAAACACTTTTCAACTACCATTCTAACTAAAAGGGTTGAGAAGGAAGGGAGACCCAATTATTAAATCATGATAATTGTTTGTAAGAGCAGGCTTCTAAATGAAAGGCTGTTACAAATTCAAACCAACAAGCAACTAACATCAAATTGGAAGTCAACAAAGTGTAAATGATAATTAGTTACGCATTAATTGGTATGTAGAGAATGTTGGTTAGATCTAATATTTCTTGGGTACATACTTGTTAAATATGATACTAATTAATGTAGGATAATGCACTTGGTTAGTTCCATTTTGTATATTTCTATAGATTCTAGTTGGAATCATTTGTTTATTTTGTGTACATTATGGTTCAATCCATTAAGAAGTATCTTAGCAATATTCTGGTTAAATTCATTTTGATTTAGAATTACTGTGTTGTAGTATAATGATACAACTTGGTAGCCATATATACATTAGTCAAATAGCATATATTATTTCCCTTTGCATTATTACTTTCATTAAATGAATCTTGCACTTTTTAATACCTTACATTATATGAGTATCAAAAGTTAATGACCTATATTATATGAATCTCAACTTTATAGGTTTATGAATGTCAAAGTTATGGGCTTATAGGTTTATGATTCTCACATTATTCATATGCTTCTCAAATCCTACAACTTAGCGGGATTCCTACTAGGACATTGTTGTTGTACATTGTTCATATGCTTGAATCAAATGAAACTTTAGATATTATCTTTTTATGATTGCCTTTTTAAACATATTGTCACAAGCTGAACTTCAATTTGAACTTAATTACATATATACTTACATATGAATAAAGTAGCTACAATTTATTAACTAAAGTTTCATATATAATATAAATATTTCTCATATTAGCCCATATCAATGTTATGAATATTATATTGGACTTAGCACTGAATTTGATTTTGGTGTAGCATGGTACCGATCAATATTGAGTACTATTTTGAATATGTTTTAAAATTACAAAATAGTATCTAAATATTATAAAACTACAAAACAATCTTTCAATATATTATATTATACATTTTTTGGCTCTGTTTCAATCTTATCTCAAAAACTCATAATAATACAAATTTCATATAAAAATTATTTCTTAGTTTTATTAATATTATTTTTATATATTTCTCATATATTAAGATGACAAAAGATTGCTTAACTCTCATATAAATATAAAATTAAAAATAATGCAAAGCAAAAATATGCATTTATAATAAGTGAATTTAGTTTTAAATATTATCTTTACATATTTCAAAAGTTAATAACAATTTTCACATGTATGCACTAAAAAGTATATAGATTGAAAATATGAAATGTATAAATTTTAAAAATATTTAAATTATGTTAAACTAATATATTTAGTTATATAATCTATAATCACTTTGTATAAGTCTACTAACATAAAAAAATTATTTAAGCCACTTTTATTTGTATCTTTACTATTTATTAAATAAATTGTACAATTGGGCTTCCCTAGACCCCACGAATCAGTAGAATTTTTACTGAGTGTTATTGTCGTTATAATTATTTTATATGGGATAAATTTTAATTTTTTTCAATTTAGTCCTAGAATTTTTTAAAAAATTAATATTCTGATCAATATTTGACCAATATTTTAGTTATCGATTAGTACCAGCCAGTACCAACTATTACTAATGTTTGGTACGATATTCTTTTATTCAGTACAGTCTAGTATTCAAACCTATGATTCATATACAACATTCTTAATATATAAATTCTTGTAAAGTATATCATATTAGCCCTATGATTTCAATTGTGAGAAACATATAACAAAAATGCATATTGACATTAAACCAACAATAATATATGTCATGAATATCTTCTTCATCTCCTTGTTATCATTCATAGTAAGATTCAATTCATACTCCATTTGTTTTATTTTTCATCTAACTTAATTTGTTGCTTTTGTTTGTCCTTATTTGTTCTTTTGACAACTCCCTCAACACCTCATCTTTAATTTTTCCTTTGTAACTTTATGCTAATTGTTGCTTTGACTTACCATTATCATTCATCAATCTTTGAATAATATGAACAACCACATCAGGGAAGGGGTCATCATGCTAAGGAAAGAACTTACAAGTCTCAACCTTAGAAGCATCACCAAAATAGACATTCATTAACACATTTATTCTATTGTTATTCCCGTATTGAATACCATAACAAAATATTTTTACTAACTAAATTTTTGGGCACCAATAAAACCAACAAACATAGTTTTGTTCACTTTATAAAGTCCTTAAACAAGCATTGAATCCACGTAGCATTAAACATTAGCTGAAGAACCATTGCTAGTTGAATGCCTAGAAAATGACGTCTTTGATCTCGACTGCTTGTTTCTACTATGCGCGACAACATCACCAAGCAGCAATAAGAAACATAACCATCAATTAACAATATGGAAATAGATATCAATCACTAGGAAATAAATATCCAATTCATAATGGAAATGCACAACATAATGGAAACATGCTCATTCAATAAATAATGACAATGTTTAATATTGGTAATCACACTTAGTTTTATTAATGACATAATTAATCATCATCATCATCATCATTATCATCATCACGCAGTCCGAAATCCCGCAATGAAGCCAATCTGGGGAGATCTAATAGTACGCAGCCTTACCCCTACGTAGGCTTACCGCAATTAATCATTGTTCAAAAATTGTAAATTAGATAAATGAGGAAGTCATTTTCTTCATTTAGAAGAAAACAAATAAGGAAATATGGCAACATTCTCCTTACTAGTATTCAATTAGCCATTAAAAGCATTTAATTTGATTATCATATGCTAAATTATTCTTTTCCTTTATTCATCACTTTTGTAAAGCTACCAATAAATGTTTGCATATCTTAAAACCTCGTTGCCCTCTAAATTTTTCTTAATGTCAAATGTATGTTCATTCAACTATGTTCTCTATACCAAATGAGAATTTAAAACTTAGATACAAGTGGTATAGTTGAAGCTATGCTCAGACAAAGGTGGAATTTAACAGACTACTCAAGTTAGCACAAACACTAGAGTCATCTAACAATGCTTGATTCATGAACAGGAACAACTAAAAATTGAACGATATGTGGGATTATTGTGAACAAGCCGCCTTCAGAGGAAGAAGAAGCAAGAAGAACATACATTTGTTAGTTGAACAATAGTTGAAGAAGATATAAGAATCGAAGAAACAATTATCCTTCATCCTTGGGTATTAAGGATTTACTACAAATTAGGGATAAAAGATGGAATTAGGGTTAGTTAATTAGAAAATTGAATAAAATTAGGTTTTTAGAGGAAAATATGTTAATTTAAAATTAATTTTTAATTTTTAATTACACGTTAGCTGCTATGTTGGTAATTGACCTTATCTAGGTTAACTTAACAGGGATGTAACATGCATTTTATTAAAGGATGATGAAATGAGCATTTTTTGGGGCAAATTGCTCCATTTTAAAAATTTTAAGGATAAATTGGTATTAGAGATAATGATAAGAGTTGTCATAAACTTTTTAGCAAATGTTTGGGGGCACATTAGACCTTTTACCTTAAAAGTTAAGAATAAGAGATTGAATAAAGAGATTAATACTCTCAAGGAATCCTTGTCTAAATTTACTAAAAGAGGTGAAAAATTAGAGAGTATGTTAGGAATTCAAAAGAATTCCAATAATAAACATAGAATTGGAGATACTTATAAGACTGCACCTAATACTAAAACTAAAATTTTCAAGGGAAAATATATGCATAATAAAGAATCTACCTAAAATAATAATTGAGCGGTGCATCTTCATCTAGACATTCACATACATATACTAGGCCAAGATACAAGACATAAACATTCTAGTTCCTAATCTAGGCATAAATTCAATTATCATAAAAGAAAATCTATCACTTATAATTAATCACATAATAAGCATAATTTCTTGGCAGATGCTCAAGCTTATCGTAGGCATCTAAACAACCAAAGAAACATGTCTCGTAAAAATTACAATGTTAGACATTACTTTCATCCTAAGAAAATACACAACTCTTACAACATTCAAATGAATGCATCAATGAACAACAACTTTAGACCTGACCTTTATAAAACAAATTCACATAAAATATATATACATATTGATAAATTTTGCTTCCTCAAATAAATAATGATAATTAAGCTCTTGAAAATATGGTTTGAATAAAAGGAGACAAGCAATCAAGAACCAAAGTTCATTTGCATACTTAAAAGAAACTAATTATTTAGTTTCATAAGTTTTAAGGAAAAAAAGGACAAATGGTACATGGATAGTGGATGCCTAAAACACATGACTGATGATGCACCTCAATTTACAACTTTTAGCGATAAAGACAAAGGATTTCTCACTTTTGAAGACAATGCTAAAGGTAAGATAATTGACACTAGAAAAGTTGGTAAGGAAGATTATATTATAATTGACAATATGTTTCTAATAGAAGTATTAAAGCATAATTTATTAAGTGTAATCCAACAATGTGATGTAAATTACAAAGCATGTTTTGAAAGAAAATTGTGCATTATTTCTAAAACCATTGATAATAGCATTGCATTTTTAGGTTAGAGAGAATGTAATATTGTAATGTAATATTTATACAATTGATCTTAATGACATCTTTAACTAAAAGATGAGGTGTCTAATTTTCATAATTAAAGATGCATGGATTTGGCATATAAGGTTTAGACATGCAAATATGGATCTCATCTCCAACCTTAACTTTAAGCAACTTATCAACAAACTTTCAGGAATCAAGTTTGAGAAAGATAAGGTGTGTGGAGCTTGCTAAATAGGCAAATAAACCAACAACTCATTCAAGAGAAAAAATCTAATAACCTCTATTAGATCTTTGCAATTACTTTACTTCGATTTGTTTAGCCCTATTAGAGTTGCTAATCTAGCTGCGTAAAATAACTTCACTCACATGGTTATTGTTTCTAACTAGATGAATATTTTAAGATAATTTTTTAATATTTTAAGAGAGTTCAAAATAAGAAGAAAATCTTTATTGTTTCTATTAGGAGTGACTAAAGTAGGAAATTTGAAAATAAATTATTTGAATCTTTTTATGAAGAAAATATCATTTTTCATAAATTTCTACTTTTAGAACAACTTACCAAAATGGAATAATTGAAAGAAAAAATAGGAATTTCAAGACATGATTAGAACAAAACTAATTGAATATGATCTCTTAAAGCATTTTTATGTTAAGGATATAAAAATTGCATATTACATGTCTACTATAGTCTATATAAGACCAGCTATGGATGGAATAATAAGATTTGGAAAGAGAAATTGCCAAATGTTAATTATTTTAAAGTGTTAGGTTGTAAGAGTTATATTTAGAACACTAAGGATAACTTGGGAAAGTTTGACTTAAAAAAGAGGGTGAAGGAATTTTTCTAGGTTACTCCTTAACTATCAAAGCATATAAACTTTTCAATAATAAGACTTTTGTTATTTAAGAAACTATGCTTATTGTTTTTTATGAATGTAACTAACTTGCTTCAAAGAAAAGTCTTTAAGATGATGATATAGGTCTATTTAAGGATTTGGAAAATTTAGTTCATAGGGAAAATAAGAATGATCACAAAGACACCCCACAAGAGAAATTAAGGAGATAAAAAGGATGAGAACTTTCGATATAATGAAAATTCAATAAGAATCAACCTCTGAATTAAATCATAGGTGATGTTTAACAAAGGATAATTACTAGATCTCATTTTAGAAATATATCACATCTTATTTTTTATTTTTTAATTGTGCTTACTACTATAAAATAACCTTTAGCGATGAATGTTAAGTTCTTGCTATGAATGAATAACTAAAACAGTGCAAGAGAAGTAAGGTTTAGACTTTAGTATTTAGACCTAGAGACCACGAAATCATAGGTACCAAGTGGGTAGTTAAAAACAAATTAGATGAATTAAATACCATAATGAGAAACAAAGCTAGATTGGTAGTTAAAAGATACAATCAAGAGGAGTGTACACATTTTGATAAAACTTAAAAAACGCTTTCTAAAATGGTTTTATTTAAAAGTATGTTTTTGTAGATCAACCACCTGGTCTTAAAAATCATGATGCACCTAACCACATGTATAAATTACCTAAAGCATCATCAGTACATTGATTTTGAAAATAATTTTATAGAAAACAAAGTTGATACTATATATATATATGGTGCCACTAATGAAAGCATATGCAAAGAAGTTTTTTTTTAGTGTTTGAGTAGGAAATTTGAGATAAGCATGATGGTAGAGCTCAACTTCTTTCATGGACTTCAAATCAAGCAAATGAAGGAGTGCATCTTCATCAGTTGAGCCAAGTACACCACAAAACTACTTAAATGCTTCAAAATAGATAAGTCAAGTCATTAAGGACAATTAAGAGTTTTATAACTAAAATTAAACAAGATGATCAGTAGTTTATTTTATTTTATTTTTGCTACCACAAGTAGGTTTGACATTATATTTAATGTTTGCTTATATATTAGATTTCATTCAAATTAGAATGAGTCTCATCTTTTAGCCATTAAACATATACTTAGATACATATATGGTACCATGTCATTGGGACTTTAGTATCTCAAAATTCTAATTTTTAATTTTGTTAGATATTTGAATATGGCTTATGTTGAAAATATTTTTAATAAAAAGAGTGCATCCAATACTTATCAATTTTTAGGCAATGTATTAATGTCATAATTTTGTAAATTAGTTCCTTTATCAATTGCAGAAGTCGAATATTTAGCGTTGATACCTGTTATGCACAAATTACATGGCTTAAACAATAACTTAGAGACTATGGTATAGATCTCAAAAGGATACCAATTAGAAGCGATAACACTAGTCTATTTATCTCACGGAGAATCCCATTCAACACTCTAGATCTAAGTATGGAGAAATTAAATATCATTTTTGTTAAATCAAGAGAGGTTTTAATTGATATTCTGATGATTAAAAAACATAATTACTATTAATGAGTTTATTATTGATGAAAACCAACATAAGAACAAAATAAAGTTATAAACTCAAGAAGATAGCTTATGAAGTTAAAGTTTACAACCATCAAAATGAAGTTCACATAAAGAAAAAAAGAAAATAAAGGCTTATCAAAGTCATTCTTTAGTTTATAATGTTAATTGTAATCTCATTTAACCACTTTAATGTTCTAAAAGGCTCACCATGCATAAATATTTAGTTTCACTTTGTTGCATGAGTCTTTCCATTTAAGAAATGTCTAAATTATAATTGCATTAAATAAATTGGTTTAAGCATTTGAAATTGTTAAAATCATGTTTTTAGGGTGATTAGTTGACCTATATGAGTTTGTGGTAAACTAATATAAGTTAAGTTATTAAATTTGATATATTGTGAATTTGTTGTAATATTGGTTGATGCATGTATTAGTTGAGTAATGTTCTAAGTTGGTCAATCAATGTGCTTTTTGTTTGACGAGTATCCCAATGGCTAGTGAATCTGGTGCCTCTAATACATACCGGTTGACTAATATGCTATATTGGTTGACCAATACTCTATATATAGTTATTATAATGACTAATTCTTAGCTCCAATGACTAAGAAGGATCCCAAAACAATATAAATAGTTATTTTCTCATTGCTTTTAGTATCAAGAATTTTTTGGATGTATTGACACATATTTCTAAGTTTTTTATTCATTTGAGCATCATTGTTTCACATTTGTGTAATTGAATCTCTTTGGAGTTATCAAATGATAAAGTGAGTTATTTAGAGTTGTAAAATTTGTTTGAAGAGTTATATTATTGTACTTGGGGTGATCAAAGTGAGGTTGAGGTTTCTTTTCACCTTAGAAAAAGATTGTAAAGGATTGCTCTTTGCCAAGAAAGATTGTACTAAGGTTATTCGTTGTCTTGAAAGAAGAATTATAATAGACTTCCAAGAAGAATCTTGGGAGTGGTCTTAGCTAAGAGTTGTACACCAAAGTGCTATAAATCAGTTTGCATTCTCTTTTTCCTATCCTCTTAAAAATATTATTCAATTAGTTGATTAATTTCTATTAAGCAATTCCTTCACACACACACACACACACACACACACACTGATTATTGTTAAATTGAGTTTATTAATTAGATTTTTTAATTTTATAAACATCTAATTTACTCCCTCTCTTAGGTGCCATTAGGGATTAACAATATTTTTAAAGATCATGTGCAAAATAACAATATTGAGCTTAATAATTAGCCAAAAAATTCTCTAAACCAATGGGTGATGATAGATTTTGCATGATTGTAAGAGAACTAGGCATGACTAATGAGAATTCTATTTGATAAGAGTCTTTATAGGTGATTAAATTTGATTTTAATTGTTTTTTATTTGATTTATTATGTATTATAATGTTTTGATATCAGTTTAGTATAATTTTAGATAATTGACTCTTTTTTATATTTCCAAAAATTATGAGAGAAAGTTAATGATATTAGATTTATGAGTGGTTAATTTTAGAACTAAATTGGTAATCTCTATACAAAAGTTGATTTGTGCTTAAAATATATTAACTTGTAATTTTTTATGATGCATGAATATAAAAGGAGTTAATTATTCATATTGCCTTGGAAAAACAAATCGGGTTTATCTAATATCATAAAATATTTTGTTATCATAAAAAAGAGAATATTGAATCAAGGAAGGCCACAATTTATATGATGATTATAACAAAACTATAAGTAAAGCTAATGAGTTTGTTTTAATAAAGATAATAGTGGTCATGCACAAATGAACATACATCTCGTAAAGACAATAGGGAAAAGTTGGAATTCACCTCATTCAAGTGAAGAACAAACTTAAGAGCAAGGAAGAACAAAACATAATTAAGTTAAAAATGAATATGTAATGTTTATTGTACTTTCTATTTTCACTTTGATATTTTGGAGATTCATCGTATACAAACAATCATCATTTTAACTTATTGTATGAGTCTTTTCATTCATTAAGAGCTATTAAAGCTTTTATTTCAAAGAAAATCGTCTTGCTCCTTAAAACATATTTTAGGAAACATTTAGAGAATTGTTTCGGTTAATTTTGCATTAAGAAAATTAAATTTGATAAATTTAAAGATGTTGGAATCATAATTTTCAGTATATTGATATAGGTTAATAGTCAACCAATATAAGTTATAGTAGTCAAAACTTGTATATCAAAAGTTTAAAGTAACATTAGTTGATACAATAATTAACCATTGTGCTACATTGATTGACTAATGTATCACAATAATTGATCAATGTTCCAATGGTTAGTTCATTAGTTGACCAATATGTCACAATGGTCAACTAATACATGCCTAGTACATTAACTAGCCAATATGCAACAGTAGTCAACCAACGTATATTTTTATACTCTCCTCCTCTTGGATGTTATCAGGGACTAACGATATCATGTAATAAATAAATATATATAATAAAAGGTATATAAACAATTCTTAGTATGTTATATATTACAAAATTTAAACTATATGTTATTATAAGTATTGAGAATAGAATACTTGTGTGTACACAGTCATAATCACGATATATAATATTACAATATAATAATTAAGATATAATAATTTGATCATATTATATTCAAAACAATTGACTTTTTTATTATCCATCTTGTTGACTAAATTTAAACATTATAATTTTTTCGTTAAACCTTTATCCTTATGGGATCAATATCTGCTGATCACTACACTAGTACAAATAGTAGGTCTATTAACGTGCAGTCTTGTACTAGGATATTAGATTTATAAAAAAACACACATAAAGACATATTTCTAGTTTATTACAATCAATTAGATTGTTGAATTTATATTAGGAGGACAAAATTCTAAAAAGGAAGATTTTAAAACCTAGTGTGCGTCAAGAAATTTTAAGAGTTCATCTTAATATGGATATTCTTCTCTCCACCTGGAAAAAGATAGGTCATTACTAACAATAAAGACAAAAGGCGCACTTCAAACTTATCCAAAGCTGCTTTTGCTTTAGAGTTGTCAACCAGCTCGTTGTACAACTCGTCATATGGCTTCAAGTCAAACTAAAAAGTTAAACGCAATTATAAGGAACAATAGGAAAAATTAATAAGAAAAGCAAGAAGTTAAACAAGCATGGTTCTATAAACTAAGAAACTAATAGACATACCTTATCACCATCCATGGAAAGGTCATTCCTTTTTTTGCTTGTTGTGGGGTGAGGAGGGATATGAACCCCAACATTGTGGTTCGTAGCCACGTGCTCTAATCCTTTGAAGAAGGAACCTTTCCGCTTCCCAGTCATTTCGGGTTAACAAGTTGCGAAGGTGCCTCTCTCTCTATAAGATTATACCATTCCAAAAATAATAAATAATAATAATAATAATAAATAAATAAATAAAGTTAATAAAGATTTAAGGATAACATTAAAGTAAATTTAACTCCAAAAAAACATTAAGGTCAATTTAATAATAAATTAATCATAAAATCATCGGCATTTAGAGTTTCATAATAGCAAGTTTCTTTAACTTTAGCAAAAAATAAATAAATAAAGCTCATTAAAAATTATATAGCATACAATATTAAAATGAACTAGAGTTTAAGCCCCAAATCCCATATTTACTGATAATCATCATATGCTTTTTTTATTTTTAAACTAAACTTTACTATTACTTGCCTATAATATAACAATCTCATAATTAGTCTCCTAATATCCCAATCATCATTCTTTTAAGCATCTAATTTAGTAATTTTATTAATGATATTCATAAGATTACTTATTTGAAATTATAAAATCTTTAAATAAATGACCAAAAGTATATGATTATACTAGGTGAATTCTCATATTGATTTTTATTCATTATTTACTAATTTGATCCTGTCTAGTGGTAACATATCTAATTGGTTTAACTTATATAGTTTTAATTAATCACTCTTATTATTAACTAAATAATAGTTCAAAGGATAGAATTATATTTATTTTATTCTTGTGGAATCAACCCCTACTTATCACTACATAACACAAACAATTGGTTCATCTATCTCCAATCTTATACTAGGATGTTAAAAACATACATCTAAGGTACCTTTCTAATTTAACATAAGCATATCTTATCCATGATAGGGAATTGGTCATCACCAGCAATGGTGGATTAATGGTTTTTTATTAGAAGAACAAAATTTTGAAAATGAAAATTTTAAAGCTTGATGTGCATCAAGAGCTTTAAAAGATTCATCTCAATATGGATAATAGGCATAGCTTTTCTCACCTCCTAAAATGGAAATATTGTTAGTAATACATATGCATCGTATTTATAACATCATCTCTCTTAAACTTTATGATATGGCTCTTACTAGACTGCTAGATATAAAATAATTCTTATAACCAACATCCATCATCTTTTCACCCAGAGTCATGGTAGAATATGAAACATTAGGAGGAAAGTTTCAAATTTCTTAATAATACTCCTATATATATAGAGGAGCATATATATATATATATATACACACACACACACTCCTATACCCTAGGGGAATCTTTAGAATTCATACTGCTTAACTTTCAATTCGCTTCTGACCATCAACTGAAATGTGAATAACCCGTCCTCCTCTCTTTGAAACAAGTGGTGATTTTAGTTCTGTCGCTGCTTGAAACAATTTTGTCTTCTCTATATTACTATATCTTTAGAGTCAATAATTTTACATGAGAAACTACTTAACTCAATCACTTACTGCCGTTACTCTTCAGTTTTCTGTTGAGGTCTATCATGTAGAGGTACTCAAATTAGATTAGTGACCGATTTCTAGGTTTCTTCGTAAACCTAGTTGGTTACTTATATATATATATATATATATAAGTTATATATCGGGTGTGTTATATATCGGGTGTACAGTGTACAGTAATGTACGGTGTATGAATGGCGCCTGCGGCGCCTTCTTGATCTGCTTCTTTATAATTAATTGAATCCAGGGGGTGTTGATGGTGTATATAAAGGTAAAAATGATATGCATGGACAAAGTTACATCTTATGGATCTAGGTAACACTAAACCTTTCATCCAAATAAAGAATCCAATAAATTTTTTTATCAAGAATTTCTTCTAATAGTAATGGTAAAGTAATTTATGTTTAAACATAAATTTATTTTTCATTTAGCAACGATCTACACCATTT